>CM044002.1:28240251-28527228 GCA_024085815.1 Flaveria linearis
GGCGGGGAGGATCAGCCCATTCCCCCGCCGCACGACCAGGACCCGCCCCAGCATCCCCAGCGCGTGTACCACGCCGTGCGATTGCCTGCTCATGTTCTTGATATGATTCAGGACACACGAGACAGGGTCGCGAGGCTGGAGGATACGACCGCGAGGCTGCATGATACGACCGCGAGGCTGCATGATACGACCGCGAGGCTACATGATATGATGGACTGGGTCATCCAGCACATGGTCGCGGACTATACCGCCTCGGGTACGCCGTTGTTGTCACAGCCACCGAGGCGGTTAGACCATGACGGTGCTGGCCCATCTGGCGCGGGCGGGTCTGGACAGGGCAGCGATCCGGTGATGATGGATTAGATAGATATTTTGTTTGTATTTTATTTCTTTTTGTATGTAAAAACTCGTTGTATATATATATATGTGCAGTTTCAGTTATGATGATTTGTATATTTGGTGTGTTTGTTTGGTTGTGTTTCTTTGTTTGTTTGTTTTATATTTGCAATGTTGATAATGTTAATTGTATATGTTTGATAACAACTGATTTTTACGATTAGGTTAACCATGTGATAAAATAACAACCAACTTGTTTAAAAAATAATTAAACGAAAAAATTACTTGTAATATGACCATGAATTGCAGCAGCAGGGAAACCGACCCTGCATAACCAGTTTTCCAAAGAATCTGCGCTGCGTTTTGTCTCCACAAAGATTAAAGTCAACGCGTTCTGAATCAAGATTAAAGATAACAGATTACAAATACTAATTAAGCAGATTATAAAAAAAGATGAATTGAATCGCACGTTTGTTAATGATTAAAACTATAAAATGGTGTTTGTTAATGATTTTAAAAGTATATAAACCTGAGGATAAATCGGTGCACCACCATATGCAACAGCAACTTTCACACCAGTTTCATAGCAGAATTTCTTAGCTTCTTCAAATATCTAACGAAATAATACAGATCATAAGAACAATAGTTATATTATATATTCACGAAAAGATAGAAATGATGTGACGGTGAAACTAGTCATCGATAATCAATCATCATTTGTACAGACTAATAAACCATGATGACGTCAGAAAAAGGTAGACCACACCACCGGACCATGGTGCAAGATCCTAGTGCCACAACCCTACCTCTCCCCCCCAACCATCCTTCTCACACTACTTCTACTAGCTAATGACTAAGATGAGTACGTTAATAAAACTAAAAGTAATAAAGTATCTGGATTCTAGCACGACTAACATCCGTAATCTTTTTGCTTTGAAACAAATCCCAATGTTTTCCTTTAACCGACATATGAAACTTCCAAGCTGCTTCAGATGTTGTGAAGTTCACAAACGCATATCCGGCATTCAAACCATGCCTGTACGTATATATCAACGTCAAAACTTAGCTTTTATATATATATATATATATATATATATATATATATATATATATATATATATATAAATATATATACATGTAGTATTTACACCCTAAAAATTAATAATAATATTATTCAGATAGATACCAACTTGAAATCAATCGGAAGATACACGAAATCAAACTCCGATCGAACGGTGTTTTCCGCCTTTTCATTCTCAAGTTTACAGTAATAAAATTAAAATAAAAAACAATGTTTAATGCTTAAAAAAAAAAAAAAATAAAAGCAATATGTCACGGTTTGGCCAAACCGTGACATATAGCCCCCCTGCGCACAATCACTTCCCATAATTACATACCCAATCATTGACTACGGATCCACAGATATAACTGTCACGGTTAGGGCAAACCGTGACAGTTAGGTCTTACACCTGACCAAACGGTCACGGGGAGACCTAACCGTGACCGCTTGGGTCGGTTTTCTTCAGGAAAAGGCGGTGCGCCTAAAATTTCCGTTTTTTTAAATTATTGTTCACTGGAAGCAATTAAGAATCTTAGAACATTAAATTTTTATTAGATTTCCACTTAAACCCCACTCAATTTTCTTTAAACCTTTGTTATTGATACTTTTTACCGTTAAACTTTTTATAAAACTTTTGAAAATGTCATTTTGACCTCTCAAATATTTGAAGTTACAGGTTATCCCTATACAATGTAATTCGAGTCCGTTTATATTTGGATGTAATAAAATATGTTTTTGGTCAAATATAAAATGTATGTGTGTTTAACGTTATATACGCTTTAGGACTGTCTAGTTTCACATACCCTACATTTTGACGTAAATTTTGTTCAGATATTAGTGTAGAAAAATCTAATTCCATGCTTATTTTATATACGTTTTGAGTTGGTTCGCGTTTCGACGTAACTTTTGTTTCAAAAGACATCGGGTCAAATATAATACATATTCATTGACTCTACGTTTCGACATAAATCTAATTTGGACGCAAATCAGCGCGATTTTAAATTTATATTTCGACATAAATTTATTTGGAATAAAGTCAGGTCAAATATAATTGAGTCGGGTCGATTGTAACCTAGGCATTATCATGCCACATACGATGACGCGGAAACGCGCGGCAGGTAAGAAAACTAGTTTAGTTTACTTATGTTTTCTAAAATAACTAAAAAAATCCATTCATAATGTTGTTTACTCATTAAAATTAATTCTCTATACTTTTACAACAAAGTAAGTACTAATTTAAGTATTGTGGAACACTCTTTCTCTCTCTCTAAGCTTTCTCCCTCTATTGTACCGTTAACCATCACCATCACCGGTCACCGCCACCGCCGGCCATCGGAAACTCGCCGGAGCCCTAGCAGGCGGACCACCGGTAACTCGCCGGAGCCCTAACCGTCACCACCATCACTGGCCACCTGCAACTCGCGGTGCAGCAACCCTCCGGAGCCCTAGCTGTCACCACTGCGGTGTTGCAACCCCTACCTGTCACCACCGTCACCGTCACCACCATCACCCGTCACCACCATCACCCGTCACCGAACACCACCCCCCCCACCCCCCACCTGCTACGCACCATCCCATTCACCGCCTCCCACCGCCCGCTAGCCACCCCCCCCCGCAGCCACCACAAACCGACAGCCACCCGCCCAACCACCTCAGCCACCATAGTTGAAGTAGGAGATCGTCGACTTCACGGAGAAGATTACGACTGCAGATCGGATCTAGAGTGTTGTTCGGAAATTAGGATTTCAGATTTGTTGTTGTTGTGACATCTCCTACGATTGCAGCTGTCACGATTAGTAAACAAACTCTGCTGGTAGTAAACAGACGACTTGGATTCGCAACTCTCGGCCTTGGATTCGCAACAACTCTCGATCGACAACAACTCTGCTGCTCTCGACATCTCCTTCGCGAATCTAGGGCAAAAACCCTAGATCTTACTGCTGGTAGTCCTCTTCGGCCTTGGATTCGCAACCCTAAGTGAAGGTTGCTAAATCTAGGGTACATCCTGAAGAACCGCACATCTGGTGAGATTGTTCCTTCTCTCTCTCTTTTAGTTTCTAGTTTAGGCTGATATTGGCTGGGTTAGGAGTACCAGCAGCTGTTGAGATAACTGTGTTGCTTTCGGGTGCCCTTTACTGGTTTACTGGTTTACTGGTGTATCACTTGTGTGATCTGTTTTCTGTTGCTCTTTACTGGTTTGTGTGATTTTAACCCTTGACTCTTCTTGATAGGTTTACTGGTTTGTGTGATTACTGCTGCTCTTTATAGGTTTACTGGTTTGCTCTTTATAGGTTTACTGATTTACTGGTTTACTGGTTTGTGTGATCTATTTTTTGTTGCTCTTTAGTGGTTCGTGTGATTTCTGTTGCGCCTTATAGGTTTACTGGTTTACTGGTGCATCACTTGTGTGATCTGTTTTCTGGTGCATCACTTGTGTGATATAATTCTTGTCTAATTGATTAGTGGTTATAACTTGCTGATTAGTTGTATAATTGTTAGTGTTTTGATATTAATTGCTGAGTAAGTTGTATATTGTTGGTCGAGTTGCTGTGTTGAGCATTCGTGGGCTGTTGTCCTCATTTCTGGTCAATCTTAGAACTGTTCTCTACATATGTTTCATTGGCCTATTTGAATCTATACTCAGGATAGTGTGTCATTGTGTGAAGTGGTGATCATTGTTGCTATTTTTTTTATTAAGTTCTGGTCTTTCGTGTACTGTTGAACGCGTGTGACAGATTGCTTTTGATTGTGCTTTACTTCTGCTATAATTCCTTTTTTAGGGGTTGTTCTAGTGGACTCTGTCAGGTAATATAGACAGCAGGTGTCATTATGCTGTCCCGAGATCATGTTCGGTGACGAGAGGTGCGAATATAAGGAAAAAGGATTTTAGATTAAGAGTGGCATCGTGGAATGTAGGAACCCTAACTAGTAAGTTACTAGAGTTAATTGATGTGCTAAGGAAACGTAGGGTCCAGATAGCGTGTCTCCAGGAGACTAGATGGCGGGGTGAGAGAGCAACAGAGTGCAATAGTTATAAACTATGGTATTCAGGGTCTGACGGAACGAAAAATGGAGTAGGGTTTCTAGTTGCTAAGGAACTCCAAGATAATGTAGTGGAGGTAAGAAGATACGATGATAGAATTATGCTGTTAAGAATAGTAATAGGGGATGAAGTAGTGGCAGTAGTTAGTGCGTATGCTCCACATGTTGGACTAGGAGAAACAGAAAGAAAAAAGTTCTGGGAGAGTTTAGATCACGTTATGGGTGACATACCTAGAGACGAAAAAATATGCATAGGAGGAGATTTTAATGGGCATATCGGTAAGGATAATGACCACTTCCAGTTGGTGCATGGAGGCTTCGGGTATGGCCTTAGGAATGAAGGCGGTAAGGAGCTTCTTGACTTTGCAGTAGCGCATGACTTAGGAATCATAAATTCGTTTTTTAAGAAAAGAGAATCGCATCTAATCACGTTTAGCAGCGGCGGGAGACACACGCAGATAGACTATTTGTTGACGAGGAGAGAAGATCGTAGCTCGTGAAAGGACTGTAAAACAATCCCAGGAGAGACAGTTGTGACACAACATCATATGTTAGTGGCGGATATACGCGTGAAGAGACCAATTGTCCAACAAAACAAGAGAATTAGACATACGATCAAATGGAGCCAGCTCAAGGACGAAAACATTACCATTTTTAGAGATAAGGTCATACCAATGAACCATCCTGGACCACAGGAAGACGCAAACCAAAAGTGGGAGGCCATGGCAAATATGATCATCCAAGCAGCTAAAGAAACGCTTGGAGTTACAACAAAGAGGACAGGTGACCATAAGGAATCTTGGTGGTGGAACGAAAATGTACAGGAGAAGATACGAATTACACAACAAAGTTTCAGAGAGCTTATACGCTGTAATAATGAGGAAGAACGCCGAGAGCTAAAAGATAAATACAAGGAGGCTAAGAGAGAGGCGAAGAAATCGGTGTCAGAGGCAAAGAACGCGGCGTATGAGATGATGTATAAACGACTAGAGACGAAAGAAGGAGAGCATCACATGTTTAAGTTAGCCAAGGCAAGAGACAGCAGAAGACAAGACCTGAGAATTGTGAAGTTTATAAAGGCTGCGGATGGAAAAGTTTTGGTGAACGACAAGGACATCAAGGGGAGATGGAAAACTTACTTCGATAACCTTTATAACATAAACAACCCAAATCAACAAGCTGGGATAGATAATACAACCCAAACAACACAACAAAAAAATTGCTATTGTAGAAGCATCACAGTAGACGAAGTTACGAGAGCTATGAAGAAAATGGGAAGGGCTAAAGCGGTGGGGCCAGACAACATACCGATTGAAGTGTGGAAATGCCTGGGAGATGAGGGGCTCAAATGGCTAACAGATTTATTCAACACTATCTTTACGACAGGGAAGATGCCGGACCAGTGGAGAACCAGTGTTATAGTCCCCATATATAAGAAAAAAGGAGATGTACAAAGTTGCAAAAATTACAGGGGAATAAAGCTATTGAGTCACACGATGAAATTATGGGAAAGAGTTATTGACACGAGAATTAGACGAGAAACTCAGATAGCGTCAAACCAATTTGGATTTATGACAGGACGCTCTACGACAGAAGCAATACACGCCATAAGGAGGATAATGGAGAAATACAGAGAAAAGAAAAAGGACCTCCATATGGTATTCATCGACCTAGAAAAGGCCTATGACAGCATTCCGTGTCAACTAATTTGGGAAAGTCTACGACTTAGAAGGGTACCAGAGAGGTATATACAAATAATCAAGGATATGTATGAGGGGGCAAAAACGTGTGTGCGAGCCCCGATCGGAGACACAGACTCATTCACAGTGGAAGTGGGACTCCACCAAGGATCGGCACTGAGCCCATTTCTCTTCACAGTAGTGTTGGATGAGATGACCAAGTCTATACAGCCGCCATTTCCGTGGTGCATGCTCTTTGCGGATGATATTGTCTTAATATCGGAATCTAAAAGGGTGCTTAACGACAGGCTAGAACAGTGGAGAGCAGCACTAGAGCGCAAAGGTCTAAGGATAAGTCGCTCAAAGACAGAATACATGCATTGTAACTTTAGTGGCGAGGCGGAAGAGGACACCCAAATCAGTATCCAGGGTATGGCGGTCCCATAAACGTCTAGGTTCAAATACCTGGGCTCGTACTTACAGGAGGACGGAGAGATTCACAGCGATGTAGCGCACCGTGTTCAAGCAGGATGGTGCAAGTGGAGAGCAGCATCAGGGATCCTATGTGATAAGAGGTTTCCAGCAAAACTAAAGGGAAAGCTATATCGAGTGGCAGTACGTCCAGCTATGTTATATGGAACAGACTGCTGGGCCATAAAGAAATCGCACGAGAAACAAATAGAGGTAGTGGAAATGCGAATGCTAAGGTGGATGTGCGGTCACACAAGACTTGATCAGATAAGAAACGAAGTGTTTCGACAGAAGCTAGAAGTGGCCTGTATCGCAGATAAAATACGAGAGGGAAGATTAAGATGGTTTGGGCATGTCAAGAGGAGACCAATGGCGGCACCAGTTAGAGCAGTAGAGAACATCATCTTAGAAGGTAGGAGGAGTAGAGGAAGACCTAAATTGACTTAGGATGAGGTAATTAGACGAGATATGATACACTTGCACCTCTCTGAGCACATGATCGAGGATAGGACTGAGTGGAGGCGTAGAATTAAAATTAAGGACTTTTAGTTCGAACTATAGACAGGAAGGGTATTCGAAGTCTGGTTGCGGGGCCTGATGTCTAAGTAGCCCATATCTGCCCTTTAACAGTGATTCTGCATGCACCTAGGATATTTGTATGCTATGTGTTATTTGGTTTATTGTGTACTGTATGCTATGTGTTGTAGGATTTATTGTATGATGTCTTGCTAGTGATATGGCTTTTTTGTATACTGTATGCTATGTGTGGTATGATTTAGTGTATGTCGTCTTGCTATCAGTATGCCTTTTGCTACCGAGTCGGGGGTCTCTTTGGAAGCGGTCTCTCTACCTAACAAGATAGAGGAAAGACTCGCCTACACCTACCCTCCCCAGACCCTGCTCTTGAGTGGGATATACTGGGTTTGTTTGTTTGTTTGTTGTTTTTACAACAAAGTAAGCATGTCTTGAAGTGATGACAAAGCATGTGTGAAGCAGTTGTGAAGGTCCGAAAGATGACAACATGGACCATTAATGCTCAAGCACCGTAGACGAAGCGTGTATTGGTTGGTTTGGTTCGGTTTTAGCTTAAATCAAAACCAAAAACCAATATTTCGGTTTTAGGTTTTTAAAACCGTTCGGTTTCGATTTTTGGTTATCGGTTTTTACTTGGGTTTCGGTTTTTTTTGTTTTACTTTCCGGGCAACAAGTTTTTAAAGAAGAATTGGTCCAAATTAATGAATATAAACTAAAATCTTTAGGCTTACAATATTTTATTGATATTATACATAATCAACATATTTTTATAAATTACTTGACGTTAAAATAAATTACAATTCATAAAATACAATAACAAAAAAATTAATAAAAGTTTTAATTTATCAATTCAAACAAAGAAATTTAAAGATTAATCTTAAAATAAAAATATTCAAAAAAAATAGATATTATAAGTTATATAAGTAACTAATAGGCGAATCATATTTATAAGTGTATTAGTACACCTCTAAATATAGAAGTTCGGTTGTATGATTTCGTTACGGTTTTTTTAATTTTTGTTACAAGTAAAACCAAAACCCAACCAAAAAAATCCGTTTTTAAAAAACCATCAAACCAAACCGTCAGTTTCTTATTGGTTTCGGTTTTTTCGGTTCGGTTTCGTTGGTTTTTTCGGTTATAGTTCGGTTATTATGGTTTCTTGCACACCCCTAGACAACACCTTTCTAATTGTTATAATCATAATAAATAATTCCCACTTAAAATATAGAAATTAATTTTCTTAAAACTTCTTTCTTTCTATATTGTATTATTAAAAAGTAAAAATTTATTGATAACTATTTAGCATGAAAATAGAAATGATTTTTCCAGAACATTTCTCTAGATATCAAAAACAAGTCATACTAGTATTAATATCTTGATTATACTAATAATTCTTAGCTCAACTAGTTAACGTGAGTTATCCGTGACAAGTAGGGGGGGTTATGGGTTCAAATCTTATTTTAAGCAAAATGCTCAGAATTGAGTCGGGGTTTTCTCAACAACGAGTTTCCTCCTGAGGGGGTTGAGGGTGCGGTCCCGACTGGGATACGAATAGGTAAACACGATTAAGATAACACCTATCCTTCAAAGCAAGGTCGTACATTTACCGTTAAAAAAAATACTTTAGTTCCATAACCTTCCTTTGAGGAGGTGGATAATATCACTATATATAGAACTGTTTTAGATTTTTAAAACCTCGTTTGCGTCTTCAATTTCGACTTTACTTATTTTTAACTATTTAACAACTTTCTTTTTCGTTCAAAAAAATTATTTGTTGGACCGTTTAGGCGTTTAAAAAAAAATTAAGTAACTTTTTTTCCCACTTTTGAGAGTAAAGGATGTTCATTATTCATAATTCATATTCTATATCTTCTCTCCTCACTTATTGGGCTGTAATTTCGGCATAAGATGACATCAGCCCAACAACCTGGCCCATACTTTGTATTTAGAGTACACTAGTAGTAAACCCATCATGTTGCGGCTGGGGCGTTAAACTGTGTCAAGTATCATCAATGTCAAACCATGGCTAACGACCATCAACATCGAAAAATCTTGTATAAAAAAGAAATACAAAACGAAAAAGAATAAGACTAAACAAAAAGAAATGGAGAAATTAAAACGTTGAATCACACGCGTGAAACGTAAAAACATAGTAAACAATAACTAAGTCGATATAGAATCTAGGCGTTACGACGGGGCCGTTAAACTGAAAAAAATATATGTGAAAACGTTGAACCACACACGCTTGTTGTGGCATGTTAACTCGTAAATTCTAAACCAACATAAAAAGCGAAAATATTATAAAAGATAAAAAATATAGGAACCAAATTGAAAGTGAATAAGTGTAGGGTTAAATTATAAAAATAAGATGTGAGAAGTAAAAAAACTAAAGATTAGAAAAAAGAAAAGAAAAACAATTGAGGTACAACCAAGTATGCCAAAGCTACACTAACAATGCAAAATAAAATTAGAAATTAGTATATAGTTAATGAATTGCTGACATAGTTGTTGGATACAACCCATTAAATCTAAAATTACAACTCATTCCTGCACAAAACACTTGATAAGCATGATGTACAACATGATAATGCATAGACCACTTGATAATTAGTAATATATAAATTACATGGATGGTCCTTGTGATTATATTTAAATTTTAAATTTAGTCCTTAAAGTTTAAAATATTTGAATATAATCTATAACACTTCTTTCATATATGGTCCACAAGTCTGTTAGTTAACCGTTAATAATGTTAAATATTATAAAAATTAATATTTTACTCGTATTAACCATCTATTTAATTTGCCTTATAAACTACTGTATTATTTTCCTTAAGAAAATTTAATATTTTTATTTTTCAAAATTTTTATCTTTATATTTTTTTACAATTTCATTATTAATAAGTTTATTATTTAATAAAAATACGTTTTAAATACACAAATAAAAAACTTGTTAAAACATGTTTTTAAAATGTTCGGTTTTTTAACTGTTTATTTTTTATACGTTTTTAAAAAAATATTGATTTTTTATACTTTTTTAAATTGGTTGGTTTTCTAAAGTTCTTTTTTTAGAAAACCATTCATTATTCACAATATTTTTTCTTAAACAAATTCTTAGTTTCTTAAACAATTTTCTTAAAAAAAATCCAGTTTTAAACGTCTTTATAAAAGAAGACGTTTTATAAAGGTTTAAAAAACTCGCATATTGGCTTATAAAATTATAAACCACATTTAAAAGAAGACTTTTTAAAATATTTTTTATTTGTATATTAAATAATAAACATAGTTATAATAGAATAATTATAATCAAATGAAATTACTATCCTTACAAATAAAATAGTTATTTGACAAATTTAACATCACTAACTAAACTAACAGAGTAGGAACACTAATAAAAGATAATTATAACATTAGAAACTATATTCGTAATTTAAAATTTAAGTAATAAATCCAAAATTGTAGTCAAATCATAAGGACCATTTATTTTACTTGCTTTATGTACATTTACAAGAAGACTTTTTAAAATATTTTTTATTTGTGTATTAAATAATAAACATAGTTATAATAAAATAATTATACTCAAATGAAATTACAATCCTTACAAGTAAAATAATTATTTAACAAATTTAACATCACTAACTAAACTAACAGAGTAGGAACACTAATAAAAGATAATTATAACATTAGAAACTATATTCGTAATTTTAAACTTTAAGTAATAAATCCAAAATTGTAGTCAAATCATCAGTGTAATTTACTCTTGTATTTATTTACTAGACTAGGCTACTCTATACTAGTTAGCAATTTACAATGTTACCCCTATAAATATTTATATATTAGTATAAATAACCTTTTTTAAATTATTTAATATAATGTATATAAAATTTATAGTGTTTCCATTAAAAATTAACTCAGATTAGCTGATGTTTACATCTAAATCATAGATTTTGTTTAAAACGAATAATAATATCTACATAATTTGTCTATGATGTGTTTATTTTTATAAAAATAAATATGTAATTTTAATTCCTATTGTAAATAGTTTTTTTAGTATTCGATCATCTATCTCCAAATCAATTATTTATTATATATTTATTACATTTATTTTACTTGCTTTATGTACATTTACAATTCAAAATTTACATATTTGAATAAAATCTTTTATAATTATCAGGGCCGGTGTAACATCTCGTATTTTACGATAATAAAAAAAATATATATATAAAAAATAAAAAATAAATAAATAACAATAATAATAATAATAATAATAATAATAATAAATAATGATGATAATAATATTAATAATAATGACAATAATATTAATAATAGTAATAATAATAATAATAATAATCCAGGGGTTGTTTTGTTAATTTTAAAACTTCAAAAGAAAAGTTTTTACACGAAATGACAAAGTATAAACATCAGGGACCATTTGTGTAATTATTTCAAATACCCAACCCCCACCCCGTTTTCCCGACCCCGCCGGCCAAAACTCCAGCCGATCGCTCCGGCGATCCCCAAAACCCACAAAATGCCCGATTTAATTGCAAATAAACCGCTTCTTAACCTTCACGCACCAGTTTCGAACTAAGCAACCAAAACAATTTGAAATTTGAATCAGTTAGTGCGATCTACAACCACTCCACGTGTGTCGGTCGCTTTTACAGTCCATCGATCGCACTAAACACTGAAATAAGCAAATTAAACACACTCACTAGATAGTATAACTATCACCAATCGAATACAACCTTCAATGTCATCTGAAACAAACACAAACCCCGAATTCAGTTATCATCCTCATCGCGAACCTGCACCACTATCAACACCCACCTTACAAACGATCTAACCCGAAATTAGTAGAGAGTTTGAGTCTTGAACATGTCTTGAAGCTGCACATAAAGTTAATTTGTTTATTGTCAACATTTGCTCGACAATTGAACTCACATCTGGCCGCGGCTCGTTCTTCGGTTGTTTTTGTTAATTCAAACAATCACATAGGTAATTAGACACATCATTCTGTTCGTATTTACAAGGGGAATCCAAGCCCCATGTTTGAATCCATTAACACAATCGATCTGGCATTCAATTTGTGGTCAAATCGATTTAGGGTTCTAAGGGAATTGGGGGAAATCAAATACTTTGGGTTTAAAAGGGGTGGGAACCGTGAATTACCGCGGTTGTATGCCTTGGTTCACCGGTTCCCGACTCACTAGCAGACTTGGAGGTCCCGGGTTCGACCCCGGGCACCCCCCTTATTTTTTAAATGGTTTTTCAGCCTTAAATAAACCATAGAAAATTCCTTAAATATAAAAAAAATGATTTTGTAAACTTTAAATGTTTTTAAAGACATTAAATTATTTTCTGGAATTTATTTTAAAATTTCCTTATTTATTTAGTTATTTATTAGTTCATTTTCTTAAGTAATGTTTATTTTGTTAAAACATTACATGCTCAATAAGACAATTAGATTGTTTTCCTATTTTTACTATTAATTATCGTTTGTTTCAAATAATAAATAATAAATCTTTTGTTTCAAATGTTACTCTCTAAAAACATAATTATTATTTTTATGTTCATTTAACTTGTATGTATAAATAGGTTTCTTTTAAGATAATTAATCAGTTATTGGACTTGAAACGATAAATCTTTATAATATTAACGGACACTATATTAATTGAAGATTTATCATGATAATCGTAGAAATTATTTATTTTATAATTACACAAAGTATTTAAGAATATTATTTCTTATAAGTTACATTTTAAACTAATGGTTTAGACTAATAATTTGTTATTAATCAATACGATATTTCAATTAATGTGAAAAACTTATAAAGATTTATTTCTAAAATTTATTTACTGGACAAGCCCCTTTAAATCTATCAAAACCCTAATAGAACGTTGATCTTATTATTAAACCTTAAAACTATCGAAAGCCAAACTTATTTGAACGTTAATTATAATATTAACCTTAATCTTTATCTCGTAAATCATATACTTAGGTGCTTGTAATGGATACTATGGATCATCGATTAACCTTTTATATCATCTTGTAATGCCTACGTCATTGTGAGTATTTCTATACCCCTTTTTCTTATTTTCACACTTTGGGGTGAAACATATTAACTTATATTATTGCACTTATAAACTTATTCGATACTTGTAAACTTATGACAATTTACTTGTGAGTTGTAGTTAGTTGAACTTTTGTGGTTACCATGTTATGGCGTTATATGTACAATCATTAACTATTGCTAGCCCAGCGAAGTCATAGATCTATGAGTAAGACAAGCCTGCTTGGTTGATCCAAGTACACTTAGCTGATCGTATATACTTTGTAACATCCTGTATTTTACGTTAATTAAAAGTTAATATCGTTTATTCTTGTAAGGGCCTTTATTGCCATATATGAAACTTATGGTTTACTCTTGCTTATTGCTTTAATTTGTCTATTAATCCTTTAACTTGGAAGTTCAATAACAATAATAATAATAATAATAATAATAATAATAATAATAATAATAATAATAATAATAATAATAATAATAATAATAATAATAATAAACATAATAATGGTTATACTATTAATAATAAAAATAATAACAATAAAATTATAAATTATAACAATAATAATAATAACTAATAATAATAATAAGAGTAGTAACCTATAAACAATTGATAAGTTATAAAATAACTGGATCTTAAAGTTAAAGTAACTTCAAAGGGGTCTCATTGTCAATTTAGAAAGTTTAATATAAAGGTTTATGTTTAAAGTAAATAACAAGTTAAACCACAGGGACCGAAAGTGTAACTTTAAAAATTACATCTCAGCCCCTGCCCCCTCTTCCCCTCTCTCCCGTAAATCCGGCAGGAGCCGGCGGTCGCCGGCCGCGGCTCCGGCCACCTTCCCAAACCATTAAAACGCGAGTTTTGTTAGCCCAAATTACATCAAAACGATCGTGGTCTCACATTAAACGCAATGGACCAAGTTAATTCGGGAGTTGATTAACAAATAGGGACCATCAATTCAAAATTCGAACCATTCCAAAACCATAACCGGGTATCAATCAAATCACTACAATCACGTAATTAAACGAACAAACGCGTTCTCCAAATCAATTAGAAACTGATTGCGTGGTCAATTACATTCAAAATAGGCAATTACACCTCGAATCACAACTTAAAACCGCGTAACAAAGGCAAGATTCGTTCAAAATCAAAACGGCCAAATTGAACCTATATAATAGAGGGTCTTTATTCGAATCAATTTTCCTAAACTATTGACAAACTCAATTGCACTCAAAAACCTCGCATTCACCTTGTTCGACCACCCCTTTTACCATCAACCTGCAACCTATTCGAAGGCCCTGTTCCGAGCACCATATCTTACAATTGATAGAGGGCTTCTCATCCCTCAAATCATTGGAAGCTTCCCGTGCAAGGAATTTGATTTTCATCAACGTTTACATCTCGATTGCACAGCTCTCGGTCGCGACTTGTTCTTCGTGGTGCTCATCTTCGATTCGAACGAAATCAGGTAAATTAAACTCATGTATCTGCTCGATTTAGCATGGGGAACAAAAGCCCCATGGTTAATTTAGTTATGAACATCAATTAATGGCTCGATTGGTTCGATTTCATATTTAGGGTTCATGTGAAATTGGGGTTTAATTGATATCTGGTTTTTAAGATTTGAAAACCAAATGAAACCGCGGCCAAGGCCTCTGCTTCACTGGTTCATGAGCTCAATGTTGGAGGGGAGGTCCCGGGTTCGACCCCGGGCAACCTCCCTCCCCATTTTCTTTCTTTTCTTTTTTTTCTGATTTTCTTTCTTTTTATTTATTTATTTAACCTTTTTAAATTCTGAAAATTTCTAAAATTAATTTTATAAAATGCAGATTATTTTCTTTCTTTTGTTTAATTAATTTTATGACTAAATTAAATTTTTATAAATTACTTTTGTATTAATAAATACATTTTTGTATCTTTTAAAAAAAAATACAAAAGAAATGAGTAAATATAATACTTGAATATGTAAATTTATATTTTTAAATAATTAAATTATTTAAGTTACTTATACCTATATATATATATATATATATTTATATATTGATCTTTTAGTAATTAAATCACTTATTATGATTATACAATGTTATAATTGCTTAGTATATATGTTTATACATATATATATTCAAGCAATTAAATTGTTTAGTTATATATATATATATATATACATATATATATATATATATTTACACATAGTTCTTTTAATAGCTAAATCATTTATATTGATTATTATATACAATGTTATAATTGTTTAGTATATACATTTATATATATATATAATTAAACAATTTAATTGTTTAGTTACTTATATATATATATTTATACATAGTTCTTTAATAGTTAAATCATTTATATTGATTGTTTAGTATATATATTTATATGTATAATCAAACAATTAAATTATTTGATTACTTATACCTATAATATATATATATTTGTATATAGTCCCTTATAATGGTTAAAGAACTTATTATAATTATTATATACAATCCTTAAAAATCGATTCAACGTACAATTTAATCAAGTTTTATTTATTAATTCTCTTACGCGCTAACAATTGATTATACCAAGTATAATCCATTCGTTCCATTAAACCGATCACGTTATTAACATGTAATAAATACGAATAATTATTAAATCATATTAGACCTACAATTAATCATCAAACAAATTATAACGCGCTATTTTATTTCGTTTAGGTGCGTTGTGACGTTTGTGTTGGAAATCTTATTCGTGGTTATTCTTATTTCATCTACAAGTCTCCTTATTAAACATGTGAGTTCTTATGCCCCGCTTTACGATTATTTCACATCTTTCGGGGTGAAACATGTTGCTTATACAAACTTACACATACACGTTTTGATACTTATTACACACGTGCAATTCTTACATAGTCGTGGTTGTTTGGATATGTTTAGTATTATATGAGATGTGACATACGTGTGCAATCATTAACTATTGCTAGCCTAGCGAAGTCTTAGATCTTTGGGCCTGACAAGCCTATTTGGTGCTAAAGTCGATGTATTGCCGACTCCTAGGAGCCGTATGCTTGTGCACTAGGGAACCAAATACACTTAGCTAATCATGCTTATTCATATTATTCAGTCGAGGCTTGATTGTAACTATGCATGTTCTATATACTTGCTATCTTGTGACCATTGACTAGAATTGCCACATTTTGTATACTTATTGTATTTAAAACCATGAGAATTCACCAACTAGTTAGTTGACTTTATTTTCAACATGTTTCAGGTAATGTGCAAGCTTAGCAATGATTGAAGGAATGCATAAACCTAGATCATGGACCTAGGCTTAATAAAGACGATTGAATTCTTGTTATTGTTTGATTTATTTTGAGACATTGATGTATGTGGTGATTGAAAACAATTGATTAATGGCATTTTATACTTTAACATAGCGTTATGTGGCTGTGAACAATCTTAACCCTCACACCTCGACGTTTCCGCCGTCAAGGTTGGGGTGTGACAGATTGGTATCAGAGCCCATAACTATAGGGATTTAGGTTATTAGAAATGGTGACCTAGGCTATAGTTTATGCATGATCCTTATAGAATAGTATTCTTATGAATACATACTTATTGTTTGCATGCTGCCTAACGCTATGCCTTATTATGTGCAATGTGATGCCTTAGCATAGGTGCCTTTCTACATGATTACATATTGTTACCCGTCTCCCCTAGACTTATCTTAAACGTTAATTCTTCCCGACAGTTACTATTTCTTAAACTTATTCTCGTCTCCAAGTAGAATCTATTGATAGGAATTCTTTAGACTTTATGTCTAATCTTGTAAATATCCCATCAAGATTTTTGATTTCATAAACCAAAGAACTAGTGTGGTACATAGACACCTGTATTCTGGATTTTCTGGCAAAAGGCCCTCGGGCTAAGGTAAGCATTTCGCATAAATCCTACGGGACCAGTTATGCTTACCTGGGGATTTCCGGGATGAGTGATAAACTATGACCAACATACACGAGTTTCTGAGGTGAATGGGTCAATTCATCTTGACGTGTCAACGATTCCAAATGGTAATGCGTTACCAAATGGAATTATCCTTTTTGTATCTTAAAAATCCTTGAATCCATGAACTGGTTTATCACCAAAGTTTAAATATCTTCTCATTCTTAACCTACATAATGTTCCTTTTAATATTGAACTCATCCTACATTTCAACTCTTACGTTTAAACGCTCAACGTGTAACGTGTAACGGTATTGAATTCAGCGTTTCATGTAACTATCTTCATACCCTGACCAACGTGAACATGTATTTTAATATACCCAAAGATATTGGAAATCTAAACCGTATGGTCTTTAAAACTTTAAACCGTTACTTAGGGTTCTCAAATCCTCTTAAGGAGGTGTCCCATAACTAAGAACATGCAATGCTGTAGATGAAATTCCTACATCTCAGGATACTTTGTCTAGGCAAAGTGTAAATGGTGATCTGATCCAATCATTGAATCCGTTACTTGACTCGAAATCCTTGTGATGATTGATCACTTATAAGTACGCGTGTCTTCAATAAGGCTATGGTTGACCTCATATCTGGAGAAGTCCTTCAATTTTCCTTTCGATTGTGAATCGAATGTTTACATCTTATCATGGTGTTGAATCATTCTTGTTTTTGATTTTGTCTCCCTGATTTAAATTATTCAAGATTTGAACATCATAACAAATCCTATTACCTCAAACTTTGACCTTAAATTTTGTAAGCATGATTTTCCTTTTAGTTACATTGATGTAACTTAAAATTTTCTAAATTTCTAAGTGATATTCTCTTCCTTTCGTTGTTAAGTTGAACCTTAAACCGTCTGCACCATGGGAGATACAAGGGTTTGTAAGTCAATCTATGACTAAAAACACTCGTACCTCCTAAACGATTCTATCTCATCAAAACAGGGGTGATTCCCTTACTTTGATGATTCTCTAATCGTTTTGATAAATGGTTTCCAATTGTGTGTTTTTATGAAACTTCATTCTCTGGATTAGGATGATTTCCTCATCCTGAGGTTTGACTTCAATTATTCTCATTGGAACTTGCACTTCACAAATGACATGATCTCGCCAAAATAGAATTGAAACCCGTACTTTGGTGACAAATGTTAATCTTTGATTGTTTTCTTGTTATTATGAAGCTCAATCATTAAGATAGGCGTGAATTCCATACCTTGATGATAATTTAATTTTTATGAGTTGTATTTTCTCAAATGAAACGTCCTCGTCAAAGTAGGAGTGAATTCTGGATTTTGATGAAGAAGTTCATCCTGTTATATTTTGTTTTTGTAAAACTTCATCGTTAAGATAGGAGTGATTTCCCTTACCTTAATGGTGAGTTACCTCGTCTTATTTCTGTGGATCCTCAACAATGAGTTGGGATCGAACTTTTTGATTGGTAAGTAGTGGTCATACCTTGAGAGCACACCATCAAGTTAGGGGTGAAAACCATACCTTGATGACTATTCTCATTTCTTGATCTTCAACTTACCATGGTTGTAATCAAGTGACAAGAAGCGTGTAACAACTTGAAGGGTGAACACCATTACCTGATATATCGATGATAGTGTTCCAGCCAGTCAAGTTAAAGCATGAATCTTGAACTCAAAATAGGTTGTTGTCACTTTAGGATAACCCTAGTTCCAAGCTTGGAACATCTAAATTTTAAATCGATTTCTCTTCTCATGTTTTTATGTTTCCACCTGACGTTTGATCCAGCTTTATGGAACCTTCTACTTCTTACTTATTGATTTTTTTTTTTTTTTTTTTTTTTTCTCTCTTCAGGTTATCATCAACACTTAATTGCACGACGATAACTCTCCTAAAACGATCTTTCGTACAAGATAAAGTCATTATAAAACTATGTCATGTTTTTCTAGTTATACCAATGTACGGTTATAGTCATGGGTTTGATGAACCTCGTGTGCAATCCGTATATGGAAAGCTACTTGTGATTGTCTTTATCGCCAACATTCTGAATTTTAATCCGATCATGAACGATATCCTCGTCGATCTGTGCAATTCCTATTATTACGTCACTGCTTGGATCTTAAGACTCATAATCCAATCCTCATAACAACCTCTAATAATCTTTATGAATGTCTTTCCCTCAAAACCTCATTTTTTTTTTCTAAAAACCCATTACAATGATTTTCCTCATACAAAAGTTAATCTTTAATCTTAACAAACACGATACTTGTATCAACGTTACACTAATAACACATTGAATCCTCAATGACATGAGTAAGTAAGAATCGATCATCTAAGAACCCTGTTAAAGCTATTTGCTTGAGAAGCTTTTATGAATTCTATATTCCATCCAAAAATATCCTGAACTTGTCTACGAGTCTCGTGGCACACCAATACTTAGTGCTTCCCTCGTGACAAAACCTTCCTAATTATCTTGAAACATTTAAACTACAAACGTTTAACAACTAAAAACTCTAAATTAATAATCTTGTACCCTCTGTCAAGGGACACATAAAATCATGAACTATGAAACTTAACAAACTTAAGCATATCAACGCATCATACTTAAACTCAATGTATTTAAATGTTCCAAGTGTCACTTGCAAATGTGACATGAAATCCAAGTCTTCTCGTATCCATGAAATTAGTCTATTTGTGATTAAATTTCGGTACGAAATTTCTTAAAGTAGGGGAGACTGTAACATCCTGTATTTTACGTTAATTAAAAGTTAATATCGTTTATTCTTGCAAGGGCCTTTATTGCCATATATGAAACTTATGGTTTACTCTTGCTTATTGCTTTAATTTGTCTATTAATCCTTTAACTTGGAAGTTCAATAACAATAATAATAATAATAATAATAATAATAATAATAATAATAATAATAATAATAATAATAATAATAATAATAATAATAATAAACATAATAATGGTTATACTATTAATAATAAAAATAATAACAATAAAATTATAAAATTATAACAATAATAATAATAACTAATAATAATAATAAGAGTAGTAACCTATAAACAATTGATAAGTTATAAAATAACTGGATCTTAAAGTTAAAGTAACTTCAAAGGGGTCTCATTGTCAATTTAGAAAGTTTAATATAAAGGTTTATGTTTAAAGTAAATAACAAGTTAAACCACAGGGACCGAAAGTGTAACTTTAAAAATTACATCTCAGCCCCTGCCCCCTCTTCCCCTCTCTCCCGTAAATCCGGCAGGAGCCGGCGGTCGCCGGCCGCGGCTCCGGCCACCTTCCCAAACCATTAAAACGCGAGTTTTGTTAGCCCAAATTACATCAAAACGATCGTGGTCTCACATTAAACGCAATGGACCAAGTTAATTCGGGAGTTGATTAACAAATAGGGACCATCAATTCAAAATTCGAACCATTCCAAAACCATAACCGGGTATCAATCAAATCACTACAATCACGTAATTAAACGAACAAACGCGTTCTCCAAATCAATTAGAAACTGATTGCGTGGTCAATTACATTCAAAATAGGCAATTACACCTCGAATCACAACTTAAAACCGCGTAACAAAGGCAAGATTCGTTCAAAATCAAAACGGCCAAATTGAACCTATATAATAGAGGGTCTTTATTCGAATCAATTTTCCTAAACTATTGACAAACTCAATTGCACTCAAAAACCTCGCATTCACCTTGTTCGACCACCCCTTTTACCATCAACCTGCAACCTATTCGAAGGCCCTGTTCCGAGCACCATATCTTACAATTGATAGAGGGCTTCTCATCCCTCAAATCATTGGAAGCTTCCCGTGCAAGGAATTTGATTTTCATCAACGTTTACATCTCGATTGCACAGCTCTCGGTCGCGACTTGTTCTTCGTGGTGCTCATCTTCGATTCGAACGAAATCAGGTAAATTAAACTCATGTATCTGCTCGATTTAGCATGGGGAACAAAAGCCCCATGGTTAATTTAGTTATGAACATCAATTAATGGCTCGATTGGTTCGATTTCATATTTAGGGTTCATGTGAAATTGGGGTTTAATTGATATCTGGTTTTTAAGATTTGAAAACCAAATGAAACCGCGGCCAAGGCCTCTGGTTCACTGGTTCATGAGCTCAATGTTGGAGGGGAGGTCCCGGGTTCGACCCCGGGCAACCTCCCTCCCCATTTTCTTTCTTTTCTTTTTTTTCTGATTTTCTTTCTTTTTATTTATTTATTTAACCTTTTTAAATTCTGAAAATTTCTAAAATTAATTTTATAAAATGCAGATTATTTTCTTTCTTTTGTTTAATTAATTTTATGACTAAATTAAATTTTTATAAATTACTTTTGTATTAATAAATACATTTTTGTATCTTTTAAAAAAAAATACAAAAGAAATGAGTAAATATAATACTTGAATATGTAAATTTATATTTTTAAATAATTAAATTATTTAAGTTACTTATACCTATATATATATATATATATATTTATATATTGATCTTTTAGTAATTAAATCACTTATTATGATTATACAATGTTATAATTGCTTAGTATATATGTTTATACATATATATATTCAAGCAATTAAATTGTTTAGTTATATATATATATATATACATATATATATATATATATTTACACATAGTTCTTTTAATAGCTAAATCATTTATATTGATTATTATATACAATGTTATAATTGTTTAGTATATACATTTATATATATATAATTAAACAATTTAATTGTTTAGTTACTTATATATATATATTTATACATAGTTCTTTAATAGTTAAATCATTTATATTGATTGTTTAGTATATATATTTATATGTATAATCAAACAATTAAATTATTTGATTACTTATACCTATAAATATATATATATTTGTATATAGTCCCTTATAATGGTTAAAGAACTTATTATAATTATTATATACAATCCTTAAAATCGATTCAACGTACAATTTAATCAAGTTTTATTTATTAATTCTCTTACGCGCTAACAATTGATTATACCAAGTATAATCCATTCGTTCCATTAAACCGATCACGTTATTAACATGTAATAAATACGAATAATTATTAAATCATATTAGACCTACAATTAATCATCAAACAAATTATAACGCGCTATTTTATTTCGTTTAGGTGCGTTGTGACGTTTGTGTTGGAAATCTTATTCGTGGTTATTCTTATTTCATCTACAAGTCTCCTTATTAAACATGTGAGTTCTTATGCCCCGCTTTACGATTATTTCACATCTTTCGGGGTGAAACATGTTGCTTATACAAACTTACACATACACGTTTTGATACTTATTACACACGTGCAATTCTTACATAGTCGTGGTTGTTTGGATATGTTTAGTATTATATGAGATGTGACATACGTGTGCAATCATTAACTATTGCTAGCCTAGCGAAGTCTTAGATCTTTGGGCCTGACAAGCCTATTTGGTGCTAAAGTCGATGTATTGCCGACTCCTAGGAGCCGTATGCTTGTGCACTAGGGAACCAAATACACTTAGCTAATCATGCTTATTCATATTATTCAGTCGAGGCTTGATTGTAACTATGCATGTTCTATATACTTGCTATCTTGTGACCATTGACTAGAATTGCCACATTTTGTATACTTATTGTATTTAAAACCATGAGAATTCACCAACTAGTTAGTTGACTTTATTTTCAACATGTTTCAGGTAATGTGCAAGCTTAGCAATGATTGAAGGAATGCATAAACCTAGATCATGGACCTAGGCTTAATAAAGACGATTGAATTCTTGTTATTGTTTGATTTATTTTGAGACATTGATGTATGTGGTGATTGAAAACAATTGATTAATGGCATTTTATACTTTAACATAGCGTTATGTGGCTGTGAACAATCTTAACCCTCACACCTCGACGTTTCCGCCGTCAAGGTTGGGGTGTGACATACTTTTAACGTTAATAGAATATTAACGTCGTTTGATACTTGTAAAACATTGTCGAGGTTTGATTGTTGCATTGTTCATAACATCCCTAGTCACTTTATTCACTAATTTACAACTTGAATTGCCATCTTTTATATACTTATGTATCCAAAACTGTAGAATGCTCACCAACATTTTTATGTTGACCCTTTTATTTTTAACATGTTTCAGGTTACTCTTTGAAGCTTATCACACTTAGGATTGGACTTAGAGAAATAAACGAATGATCTGGATGTATCTTTGTTTAAACGTTTACTTGTATTGTTACACTTGAATCTTGATTAATATATTTGGAACAAATAATAGCGTTATGTGGCTGTGAACAATCGTAACTCTCACACTTCGACGATTCCGCCGTCAAGGTTGGGGTGTGACAGATTGGTATCAGAGCCCATAACTATAGGGATTTAGGTTATTAGAAATGGTGACCTAGACTATAGTTGCATGAACCTCATAGAAAGATCTTTATACTTTTGTGCTCACATATTGTTTGAATGCTACATAACGCTATGCCTTTTGTGCAATTTGATGCCTTAGCATAGGATTGTCTTATGTATGCTTAAATTTAGTTACTTGACTCTCTAAACTTAACTTCGACTCTTTGACTCTCCCCGATAAATGAACTTCCTAAACTTATTCTCAACGACACGTGGAATCGTATACTTATGCTTATGACTTGGATCCTTAGACGTTATGTCTAATCTATATAAATCTCATCAAGGTTTTGATTTCATGAACCTAAGAAATATTGTGTGACACATAGACACCTGTATTCTGGATTTCCTGGCAAAAAGCCCTCGGGCTAAGGCAAGCGTATTCGTATAAATCTCATTGAGGAAACCGTTACGCTACCTGGGGATTTCTGGGATGAGTGATAAACTATGGTCAAAATACACAAATCTCTAAGGCAAATGAGTCAATTTACCTTGACGTGTCAACGATTCCAAATGGTAATGCGTTACCAAATGGAACCATCCTTTTGTATCTTAAAAATCCTTAAATCCTTGAACTGGTTTATCATCAAAGTTTAAACACTTTCTCATCCTTAACCTAAATAATATTCCTGTTAATATTAAACCCATTCTACAATTCAACTCTTACGTTTAAACACTCAACGTGTAACGTGCAACGGTATAGAACCCAGCCTTTCATGTAACTATTTCCATACCTTGACCAACGAGCACATGGATCTTAATATACTCAAAGATAGTGGGAATTTAAACCGTATGGTCTTTAAAACTTTAAACCGTTACTTATGATCCTTAAATCCTTTTAAGGAGGTGACCCATAACTAAGAACATGCAATGCCGTAGATGAAATTCCTACATCGTTGGATACTTTGTCTAAGCAAAGTGTAAATAGTGATTTGATTCGATCATTGAATCCGTTTACTTGACTCGAAACCCTTGAGATGAGAGATTACTTATAAGTACGCGTATCTTCAACAAGGTTATGGTTGATATCATATCCTGAGAAGTCCATGTATTTCCTTTCGATCGAATATTCACATATCATTGTGATGTTGAATAATTCCTGTCCTTGAGTTCGTCTTCCCGATTTAAACCATTCAAGATTTGAACAGTACAACAAATTTCTGTTATCTTGAACTTTGATCTTAAGCTGGTAATCATGATTTTCTCTTTTGCTACATTGTTGTAACTTGAAATTTCTTGAAATTCTAAATTGATATTCTTTTCTTTTCACTGTTTTGTCAAACTTCATACCGTCTGCATCGTGGGAGATGCAAGAGTTTGTAAGTCAGTCTATGACTAATAACACTCGTACCTCCTAAACAATTCTAACTCATCAAAACAGGGGTGATTCCCTTATTTTGATGATTCTCTATTCGTTTCGATAAATGGTTTCCAATCATGTGTTTTATGAAATTTCATCCTCTGGATTGGAGTGATTACCTTATCTTGAGGATTCACTTCAATTATCTTCTTTGGAATGGCATTTCACAAATGACATGATCTCACCAAAATAGGATTGAAACCCGTACTTTGGTGACAAATGTCAATCTTCGATTGTTTTCTTGTTATTAAGAAATTCAATCATCAAGATAGGCGTGAATTCCATACCTTGATGATAATTTCATTCTTATGGATTGTATTTTCTCAAATGAAACGACCTCATCAAAGTAGGAGTGAAATCTGGATTTTGATGAAGAAGTTCATCCTATTATATTTTGTTTTTGTAAAACTTTACCGTTAAGATAGTGGAGACGTCCCTTACCTTAATGGTGAGTTACCTCGTTTTATTTCTGTGGATCCTCAATAATGAGTTGGGATCGAACTTTTTGTTTGGAAGGTTAGTGGACATACCTTGGGAATACACCATCAAGTTAGGAGTGAAAACCACACCTTGATAACTATTCTCATTTCTTGATCCTCAACTTACCAAGGTTGTAATCAAGTGACGAGAAGCATGTAGTAACTTGAAGGGTGAAACAATGTTGGTGTTTTGATCTATCAAGCCAAAGCATGATCTCTGAACTTGAAAAGAGACCCGATTGTTTTAAGTTGATTTTGATACCAAGCTTGACGCATGTAAATTCTTAAATCGATTTCTTTTCCGTTATTCTCATGTTTTGATTTGATCTAGCTATATGGAACCATTTATTCCTTACTTATCAACTTTCATTTTGAGTTATCATTAAAACCTGGTTGCGTAATGATAGCTTCCTAAACAACCTCCCTGCCAAATAGAGACATTACTAATTTGTGTTCATGGCTTCCTAGCCACACGAATGTTTCTCAGCTGTGATTATGAGTTTGATGAACTGCGTGTGCAAGCCGTACTTGGAAAGCTACTTGTATTTCTCTTTATCAGCAATATTCTGAATTATTTAAATTTTAATCCAATCATGAACGCTATCTTCGTTGATCAATGCAATTCTTATTATTGTGTCATTTCTTGGACCATCTTTGAACTCCTTATAACAACCTCTAGTAATCTTTCTGAATGTCTTTCCCTCAAAACCACATTTATTCTGAAAACCAATTACAACGATTTTCCTTATACTAAAGTTAATCTTTAATCTTAACAAACACGATACTCGTATCAATGTTACACTAATAACACTTTGAACCCACGTTAACATGAGTAAACAAGAACCGATTACCTAGAAACCCGTTAAAGTTACTTGCTTGAGAAGCTCTTATGAATTCCATCCAAAAACATCTGAAACTTATTTCTCATAAGCCGAGTCCCGTATCGATCTAATGTATGGTGTTTCACACATGACAAAAATTCTTGTTAACCGTATTGAACTGTTTGGAATACAAACATTTGTCAATTAAAAATCTTAAAGGAATAACTTGCACACTTTAGAACATATAAGATTATAAACAGTGGAACTTAGCAAACTTAAGACTCATAGTCAAACTTATTGAATTTAAACACTCGTGAACACGAAATGACATCTAAGTCTCCTCATAAATCTTAAAATTTATTTCTCATGATTAAATTTCGGGACGAAATTTCTTAAAGTAGGGGAGACTGTAACATTTCGTATTTTACGATAATAAAAAATATATATATATATCAAAAATAAAAAATAAATAAATAATAATAATAATAATAATAATAATAATAAATAATAATAATAATGATGATAATAATATTAATAATAATGACAATAATAATAATAATAATAATAATAATAATAATAATAATAATCCAGGGGTTGTTTTGTTAATTTTAAAACTTCAAAAGAAAAGTTTTTACACGAAATGACAAAGTATAAACATCAGGGACCATTTGTGTAATTATTTCAAATACCCAACCCCCCACCCCGTTTTCCCGACCACCGCCGGCCAAAACTCCGGCTGATCGCTCCGGCGATCCCCAAAACCCACAAAATGCCCGATTTAATTGCAAATAAACCGCTTCTTAACCTTCACGCACCAGTTTCGAACTAAGCAACCAAAACAATTTGAAATTTGAATCAGTTAGTGCGATCTACAACCACTCCACGTGTGTCGGTCGCTTTTAAAGTCCATCGATCGCACTAAACACTGAAATAAGCAAATTAAACACACTCACTAGATAGTATAACTATCACCAATCGAATACAACCTTCAATGTCATCTGAAACAAACACAAACCCCGAATTCAGTTATCATCCTCATCACGAACCTGCACCACTATCAACACCCACCTTACAAACGATCTAACCCGAAATTAGTAGAGAGTTTTGAGTCTTGAACATGTCTTGAAGCTGCACATAAAGTTAATTTGATTATTGTCAACATTTGCTCGACAATTGAACTCACATCTGGCCGCGGCTCGTTCTTCGGTTGTTTTTGTTAATTCAAACAATCACATAGGTAATTAGACACATCATTCTGTTCGTATTTACAAGGGGAATCCAAGCCCCATGTTTGAATCCATTAACACAATCGATCTGGCATTCAATTTGTGGTCAAATCGATTTAGGGTTCTAAGGGAATTGGGGGAAATCAAATACTTTGGGTTTAAAAGGGGTGGGAACCGTGAATTACCGCGGCTGTATGCCTTGGTTCACCGGTTCCCGACTCACTAGCAGACTTGGAGGTCCCGGGTTCGACCCCGGGCACCCCCCTTATTTTTTAAATGGTTTTTCAGCCTTAAATAAACCATAGAAAATTCCTTAAATATAAAAAAAATGATTTTGTAAACTTTAAATGTTTTTAAAGACATTAAATTATTTTCTGGAATTTATTTTAAAATTTCCTTATTTATTTAGTTATTTATTAGTTCATTTTCTTAAGTAATGTTTATTTTGTTAAAACATTACATGCTCAATAAGACAATTAGATTGTTTTTCTATTTTTACTATTAATTATCGTTTGTTTCAAATAATAAATAATAAATCTTTTGTTTCAAATGTTACTCTCTAAAAACATAATTATTATTTTTATGTTCATTTAACTTGTATGTATAAATAGGTTTCTTTTAAAATAATTAATCAGTTATTGGACTTGAAACGCTAAATCTTTATAATATTAACGGACACTATATTAATTGAAGATTTATCATGATAATCGTAGAAATTATTTATATTTTATAATTACACAAAGTATTTAAGAATATTATTTCTTATAAGTTACATTTTAAACTAATGGTTTAGACTAATAATTTGTTATTAATCAATACGATATTTCAATTAATCTGAAAAACTTATAAAGATTTATTTCTAAAATTTATTTACTGGACAAGCCCCTTTAAATCTATCAAAACCCTAATAGAACGTTGATCTTATTATTAAACCTTAAAACTATCGAAAGCCAAACTTATTTGAACGTTAATTATAATATTAACCTTAATCTTTATCTCGTAAATCATATACTTAGGTGCTTGTAATGGATACTATGGATCATCGATTAACCTTTTATATCATCTTGTAATGCCTACGTCATTGTGAGTATTTCTATACCCCTTTTTCTTATTTTCACACTTTGGGGTGAAACATGTTAACTTATATTATTGCACTTATAAACTTATTCAAGACTTGTAAACTTATGGCAATTTACTTATGAGTTGTAGTTAGTTGAACTTTTGTGGTTACCATGTTATGGCGTTATATGTACAATCATTAACTATTGCTAGCCCAGCAAAGTCATAGATCTATGGGTAAGACAAGCCTGCTTGGTTGATCCAAGTACACTTAGCTGATCGTATATACTTTTAACGTTAATAGAATATTAACGTCGTTTGATACTTGTAAAACATTGTCGAGGTTTGATTGCTGCATTGTTCATAACATCCCTAGTCACTTTATTCACTAATTTACAACTTGAATTGCCATCTTTTATATACTTATGTATCCAAAACTGTAGAATGCTCACCAATATTTTTATGTTGACCCTTTTATTTTTAACATGTTTCAGGTTACTCTTTGAAGCTTATCACACTTAGGATTGGACTTAGAGAAATAAACGAATGATCTGGATGTATCTTTGTTTAAACGTTTACTTGTATTGTTACACTTGAATCTTGATTAATATATTTGGAACAAATAATAGCGTTATGTGGCTGTGAACAATCGTAACTCTCACACTTCGACGATTCCGCCGTCAAGGTTGGGGTGTGACAGCCGGTCTCGAGAATTCTCAAGAGACCTTGGACCCGGAGCGAGAACAAAATAGGGCCCTTTGTAATACGACGTATAAAAAAGTCGAAACTGAATAACTTATATATAAAAAAATGATAATACGATGATTATTGTTATAACAATAAACAAAATGAAAGTATTATATCAAAATAATCTAATTTATTTACTTAAACAAATCAAGAAGTTCTCTTAGCATTTTTTAAAACAAAGCTCTTGATCAATTTTTCATATTAAAATGAATTTGGATTGGGTAATGGACCGGGTTAACCTATTGAAAATGTTAATGAGCTTTAAGGTAAGGTTATATAAGTTAAAATAATAAAAATGTTATTGGGTCTTTTTAATGAGTTTACTAATAGTTTATAGTTTTTTTTAAAAAAAATACATAATATATAATAAATAATTTTTTAAAAATTTTCAGGCCACTGAGTAGATCGGGCCTTGGACGGTCGTCGACCCGGCCCACCCTCATGCTCGGCCCTGATAATTATCATATCTCAACCGAAATAATCATATTTACCTTGTAAATGAGTCTATGGGTATTCACCCTAATGGTAAATATTTTTTTATGAGAGAGAGTCCTTACTAAGATTAGGACAAAAATATAAGGACCATTTATTTTACTTGCTTTATGTACATTTACAAGAAGACTTTTTAAAATATTTTTTATTTGTGTATTAAATAATAAACATAGTTATAATAAAATAATTATATTCAAATGAAATTACAATCCTTACAAGTAAAATAATTATTTGACAAATTTAACATCACTAACTAAACTAACAGAGTAGGAACACTAATAAAAGATAATTATAACATTAGAAACTATATTCGTAATTTTAAACTTTAAGTAATAAATTCAAAATTGTAGTCAAATCATCAGTGTAATTTACTCTTGTATTTATTTACTAGACTAGGCTACTCTATACTAGTTAGCAATTTACAATGTTACCCCTATAAATATATATTAGTATAAATAACCTTTTTTAAATTATTTAATATAATGTATATAAAATTTATAGTGTTTCCATTAAAATTAACTCAGATTAGCTGATGTTTACATCTAAATCATAGATTTTGTTTAAAACGAATAATAATATCTACATAAATTTGTCTATGATGTGTTTTATTTTTATAAAAATAAATATGTAATTTTAATTCCTATTGTAAATAGTTTTTTAGTATTCGATCATCTATCTCCAAATCAATTATTTATTATATATTTATTACATTTATTTTACTTGCTTTATGTACATTTACAATTCAAAATTTACATATTTGAATAAAATCTTTTATAATTATCAGGGCCGGTCTCGAGAATTCTCAAGAGACCTTGGACCCGGAGCGAGAACAAAATAGGGCCCTTTGTAATACGACGTATAAAAAAGTCGAAACTGAATAACTTATATATAAAAAATGATAATACGATGATTATTGTTATAACAATAAACAAAATGAAAGTATTATATCAAAATAATCTAATTTATTTACTTAAACAAATCAAGAAGTTCTCTTAGCATTTTTTAAAACAAAGCTCTTGATCAATTTTTCATATTAAAATGAATTTGGATTGGGTAATGGACCGGGTTAACCTATTGAAAATGTTAATGAGCTTTAAGGTAAGGTTATATAAGTTAAAATAATAAAAATGTTATTGGGTCTTTTTAATGAGTTTATTAATAGTTTATAGTTTTTTTTAAAAAAAATACATAATATATAATAAATAATTTTTTAAAAAATTTCAGGCCACTGAGTAGATCGGGCCTTGGACGGTCCTCGACCCGGCCCACCCTCATGCTCGGCCCTGATAATTATCATATCTTAACCGAAATAATCATATTTACCTTGTAAATGAGTCTATGGGTATTCACCCTAATGGTAAATATTTTTTTATGAGAGAGTCCTTACTAAGATTAGGACAAAAATATAAGGGGCAGTCGCTATTACTTGGTCAAAGTGTCGTAAGGATAATTTCTAGCAACTTAGTTAGATGTTAGAGTAATGATCACTACCTGCTTAGTAACAAAAGGTAACCCGTACTTGCTTAATGAGTGGATAAAAGGGTGTTCGCCATCTAATTAGTAAAAACATGTAAAGCTTTTCACTATCATATTAGTGAGAAGTTAAAAAGTGAAGATAAACTCTTGATAGATACCAATGAGTGGATGTAGGATGTGTTAGTTAACACTCATTAGAACCACTATAAATAGTGTTTTGCTTTCATTAGTCTTTCATTTAAAACTTGCAAGATCAGCAAAAAGAACTTTAACAAGATATGTTTCATAAACAAGCAAACAATTCTTTAATTTTAAAAGAACCTATTCAATCCATCCCATCTATGTTATAACAAATGATAAAGTTTCTCTAATGATTGTCCAAATTGTTTAAATCCTTACAGATTTACAATTACAAGTTGATAAGGTGAGTAGTTGGAAAAGGGTAATTGTTGTTAAAAAACAAGTGTATGTTCATTCTAAGTGCAAGGAGTGATTAAGAAACCAAATCACTTCATGTTTAAACAATTACATACTAAGATTATTAGGACTTCAAATATCCAAAACATTCATTGGAAATGCATACATGATTTATTCAATGCTTAATTGCAGTCTACAAACTCAAAGTTCGAATTACAACATATATATCAATTGTCACCATCATCTTTCTCCTTGTAGTATGCATTTGGGTAAAGCCTCCTGAAATTACTCCCCACCAAACTGATCCCCACAAGTTCTTCTGCCTCTGGACCATCAACCGCAACCACCGTTGACCCTCCGGTTTGCGACGCTTCTCGTCGATTCACATCACTCCGATCCGGCGCCTTATCAAGAGTACCATAATTAGGATCCACAACATCAGAAGTTATAGAAACATTTCCATTCACCATAACACTAACAGACGGTGGTTGACCACGGTCACTATATTTACCATTGGAATTCACATCATGCCTATAGGATGTCTCATAGACATGAACCAAAGCGGTTAACGAGGGAGCTTTGGTGCTGTCAACGGGCGCAGTGGTTGGGTCTAGTCCGCGGTAGGTGCCCCCGGCTTGAGACGTGTTAAGGGAGTCCCCTTGGCCATGAGTCATAGCCTTGTAGGACGGAGGTTGATTGAATGCATAGCCTGCATCTTGCATCTGTTCTTCAATGTTGATGTCGTTTGTCACCGGAGACGAAAACGACGGTGGTGTATTGCCGGAATACATGTTATAGATCGGTGTTGATCGATCAGTTCAGATTGAAGATGGTAGGTATATATAGAAAAATATTAATTATGGAAAAAGAAAAGAAGCAACCATGTTGTTACCTGTAAAATACTAACATGTAACAAGTCAACGCCAGCTCTAATGAGTTTGTGAACATATTAAAAGTACTACACCTTTATCTTAAGAGAGATATAAATATTTTCTTCTTTATGCGAACGTAATTAATTTCTAGCTCCTTTCTCGACCTATGTTTGAAATTTGGGTAACAAGTGTTATAATATTATAAAAGATTTGTGTTAATTTAAAAGTTACAGGTTTTCGAAATAAAACGTAATTGGTCGAGGGTGGTGTGTTGGTAAGCACACGATGCACATTATGTTTCATGTATGAATGGTTTCGTGCCGTAAGCTTGAAAATCACTTGTGGAGAGTAAGGTGTGATTATCTGATTATGTTGGTTAGTAGAGTTTGAGGGTCGTTTGAGTTTAGTGAGCACGAGTTCTCATGGTGAAAAAAATAAACACCTATTTTACTATGAGATCGAAGACTATACGCCATAGGAAAACATGGTGTGGGCAATGTATTTATGTGATCTCCTGGTAACTAATGAACACGTTAAATTACTGATGATGAAAATTAATACAATGCTGATAAGTAAAACTTGTATTTACTATAAATGTAACAATCTCAATGCATTTAATTCTGTTACATGGTATATTATATAAAGTTCCTGCTGGGGACACCGCAGATGTTTTTGGTGAGAAACCGGATCAAAAGGTCACGGTTTGGCCAAACCGTGACACTTTGGGGAGAAACCGGATCAAAAGGCCAAACCGTGACATTTGAGATATTTTTTTAATCAAAAGGTCACGGTTTGCCCAAAAGGTCACGGTTTTAGATATTTTTTTGAGTAGTGAAATAAATTAAATGGTATTTTTTCAGAATTGAAATACATTAAAAGAACTTTTTGAAAGTTAAAATACATTAATTCATATTTCTTGAAAATTAAAATACATTAAAAGTTAATTCTTGAAAGCTAAAATACATTAATTCATATTTCTTGAAAATTGAAATACATTAAAAGTTACTTTTTGAAAGTTAAAATACATTAATTCATATTTTTTGTGAACTAAAATAAACTAAAATATTGTATTCTTAATATTTACATAAATTAATTAAACTTTGGTAAACAAATCATGCGTTATGTTATTGAATAAATCAATTTTTGAGGACTAAGAGTCATATATACTTAATAAAAATTGATGTTTATAAGTTAGTTTTTAATTGTTAGTTTGTTTGTTATATATGTACGTAATACTAAAAATTTAAATAAAAGAAAATTTGAATCCTATAAAAATATTAGAAGTTACAAATTGAATAAAATATCTTACATTTATATTATAAAAAATATTAAAAAAATTAAATATTATACCCAATATGTCACGGTTTGGCCAAACCATGACATATACACCACCAAAACCAAGAAACTCACTCCCAATAATTAACCCAATCCCGAGGTGCAGAATTTTTTCTGAAGCCCAATATGTCACGGTTTGACCAAACCGTGACATATTAAAGCCTAAAGGTCACGGTTTGGCCAATATGTCACGGTTTGGCCAATATGTCACGGTTGGTTTTTTTTCAAATTACCTCGTGCGCCTAAAATTCCCGTATATAAAAGTAATTTACATCGTATTTACTATAAATGCAACGATCTCAATGCACATTTTAAAACAATATATAAGTTAACGTCACCCTTTTGAAACACTTGAACATTGTCGGGATTTTCATGTGGTGAGTTGTTTTAAGTCATTCAATTGGATTAATTTCCTATATTAATGAGGTAATTAGATAATGAGTCGTGATCCAGAGAGCCTTGGAACACTATATGGCATTTGAGATGATTAAGCAGTTTAATCTTATGTTATAATATCAAGCTCAACAAGCGAGTCTTGCCACAAGTCACTATCACCACGGGCACCTTTTGATTGTATGATAGGCAAGAGAGAGAAAACATTAGGCATGTCTCATGTCACTCATGCTTTTATCTCTTATTAGGGATGGGCTAACATAAATGGATTATCTCTTGAATTAAAAAATTTATCTAAAGCAGCTACAAAGCTATTCATTCAAGTATTAATAGGTCTCATTTTATAAAAAGGTTTTTCTAATTACATTCTACTCTATAAAATGGGAAGGTGGGAGACTTTTTCTTTTTTTAATGTCCAATGTTTAAACCTTGATATAGATAAATATTACTAGGGGTGTTCAAAAAATCCGATATCCGAAATATCCGAAATCCGATCCGTATCCGAATCCGAATAAATCGATCCGAATCCTTATTCGGATATTCGGATCGGATCTTATCCGAATCCGAATTCCTTATTCGGATTTCGGATCGGATTTCGGATATCATAATTTTTTTATTCGGGTTATTCGGATTATTCGGATATCCGATTAATCCGAATAAGACTTCAACTATGTTTCTAACCCAATACTCATTACTCAACTATATATTATGTTTTCAACTCAATACACAAGAATCTTTACTCATTCTAGTCATAATTCTAAGTAATTATGCAATAATCGATCGTCGTTCTAAATTAGAGATTCTAATATTCGGGTTCTATACAATTGCCTATTATGTTCTAAATTTGAATTTGTGTACAAGTCAAATTTTATTTTTTAGTTTTATATATTTTATTATAATTTCCAACTTATAAAATGGAAAGAATAAAAAATTAGCAAAAAAAATATATAGAAAAAAAGAAAAAATGTTATTTGGTTTATTCGGATTATTCGGATAATTCGGATTATTCGGATATATCCGAATCCGATCCGAATTGAATTCGGATAGATTCGGATCGGATAGAAAAATCCTTATTCGGATCGGATAGAAAAATCCTTATTCGGATCAGATCGGATTTCGGATAGGGTCCTGAAATTTTCAAATCCGAATAATCCGATCCGAATAATCCGAATAATCCGTTATCCGATCCGATGAACAACCCTAAATATTACTAACTTGGTAATACTAACAACTAACAACTAAACAGTCGTTCCAAAAAAAAAAAAATTACACCCTATCTTCTAGTCACACCCTATTCTACTATATTAATTAGGCTTTGACAACAACCACACCAATCAAACATGAGTTAAACATAAAAATTAAAATGCATTTAATATTTTAAAGGTGTTGTTAAATGTGATGCCTATGTTTTTTCCTAAAAGCCCATGTTAAACCACTAATCACTATTCTTATTAAAAGTTTTGGTTGGTGGGGTGGATTTTTTTTTTATATTTTAAATTTTCTTTTGTTTTTGTTTGTTTGTGTTTTAATTTTTCTTTTTTTTTCTTTTTTTCCTTTTTTTTAATGTTTTAATATGGTTTTTTGGTTATGTGTTCGAGATTTTAGGGTGGGGTTTTTTGTGGGTTTTTGTATCTGGACACGTGTCTTTGATTTGTAGTGTTCGTTGACGTTGTCTTTCTCTGGGTTACTGCTTTCTTTCTTTCGTTATCGATACCTTGACGATTCTCGCTATTAAGGTTAAAGCTTTGGTCGGTGGGGTGGATTTTTTTGTGTTTTAAATTTTCTTTTGTTTTTGTTTGTTTGTGTTTTAATTTTTTTTTCTTTCTTCTTTGTTTGTTTATGTTTTAATATGGTTTTTGGTTGTGTGTTCGAGGTTTTGGAGTGGGTTTTTTGTGGGTTTTTTTTATCTGGACACGTGCCTTTGATTTGTAGGGTTCGTTGACGTTATCTTTCTCTGGGTTACTGCTTTCTTTCTTTCGTTATCGATACCCTGACGATTCTCGCTATTAAGGTTTGGGTTTTCTTTTTGTTTGCTCTTTTCGGGGCTTTGATTTTCGACGGTTTTCTATTTTGTACTATGTCGCTTTCTTGCGACTTTGATTTTCGCTTGTTTTGTGTATGGTGTTGGGCTTTGATTTAGTTTTTAGGTTCTGTATGTTATGGTGTGTTATAGATTTGGGGTTTTGGTGTGTTTTACTTTATGTATTTTACTGATTTTATGGTTTTAAACCTTTATTTTGATTTTGATTTAGGGTTACATTAAACTCGTATATGCGCGGCAACGCGCGCACCAAAATCTAGTTTAATGTAAAAACTAAACCATTATTTAAACCAAAAAAACTAAACCATTTGTTATAAAATATAATTCACTTTAGTTAATTCATTAACAATTTCATTAAATGTCGTAAAAAAACTTAATTCATTAAACAATTTCTAATTCTATTATATATATATAATTTCCCTTGGTCGGTGTGAACAGTGATTCTTCTTACAACCAATTTCTTCGGATTTTCACTCATATAAACCACCAATGAATCCAAATCCATCACCCAATCAGTCAGCAAAGCCAGAGGATTCTCACTCCACCGACTATGCTCCTTATCCCAAAATCGATCCAAACGACGTCGTTCTTCCTCCGGCCGCTGCCGCCGGTGAGAGCTGGACCTTCGTTCAGGTTGGATCTCAACCACAAGGACCGCCGCCGCCGCCGACCACCGGACAACCGTCGCATACAACTGCCGCAAGGGCCTCGGATGCTCAGCCGCAAGGTTTGAACGATATGAGTGGTGGTGCGGCGACAACGATGCCTAGTGAATCGAATCCTTACGTCTCTCCTGCTCCGTGCCGACGTCTTCTACGAAGAGTGAGTTTGCACTTTGCAGTTGGATTTGGTTTTGCAAGTGATCTGTTTTGTTAAATGATGTTATTAAGTGAATATGTTTGGTTTGTGAACTATCTGTTTGATTAGATGTTTGTTGATCGCTTTAGAGGTGTTTTGATGTTTCTGTGGTTGTGTGCTGTTTTTGCTGTTGTTGTTTTAGAGACGATTGATTTGGTGAAGGATGTGCTTGGAAAATGGGGAAAGAAGGGTGCTGATGCGACAAAGAAGGGGCAGGACTATGCTGGAGAAGTGTGGCAACACTGTAAGTTTAGTGCTTAAAGTATTTTTGATCAATTTCGTTCGGTATCATGTGATTTCGTGTATGAAGCATGGTATGGGTTTACTTGGTTTGAGTTACATCTTTAGTTAAGCAGATCTTAGCCTAATGGTATCTGGGTGTGTATATGGTGGTGTCTCTCCTCATGAGATTGAGGGTTCAAGTGCCATTGTGGATATATGTGTAGATTTAGGAGTAGGAATTGATGGGTGTATATGATGGATATTAGTTTAGATTTAGGCATAGGATCAGATGGTGTGTGTTTGCCATTATCATATTTACATATGAAAATGGACAATATGAAATCAGTTATCAAGAATTAGTGCCTTTTTGTTTCATAATGTATATGTTCCCTAATTGCTCCAAATACATGCAACATAAAGGCAGGTTGCGACCATAAAACAAATGAATATAAAAAAGTGACCTTTGTTTATTGTCTTTAGATTAATTGTAACATTGTCTTCTGTAAGTGGTGATGAATCTAGGATACCTATTAAGTTGACGTGATTTTTAACATATGATCTAGGGCCAAAGAAAAGCTTTGAGCTGAGAGTTAAGAATTAAGAGTTACAATAAAAGTAAATTTGTGAATTGGTGCATGTAGAATCCTAAAGAAAGTGAATGCTAACTTGGATGTTAATTTCATTTTGGTTAAATAAAATCTTGCATGTTTTTTTTCTTCTTCCGGTAACATGAGGACTAAATTGATGGTTTCTATGTAATTTACTTTTCAAGATTTTATAAATATCAGTTAGTCGAATTGTATTTTATCAAGTGCAAGTTTGGTGAAAACATTGTATATTGCTTTCGTCTAAGTTGGCTAAATGGTAGGATTAATAAGATAATAAGGATAAAGTAGGATTAATAAGATGATAAGGATAAACACAAATCCATAGTTACTATGTTTAGATTTTACTTAAAAAAGTCATATTGTAAAATGTCATCCTGGTTTTAAAAAACGCTTCGAGTATTTTAGGTCCCGTAAGTTAAGGCATGAGTCAGGTCGTAAACGAACCGAACGTTCAGCTAACAGTTCGTGAACTGTTCTGCGGAAAGTTTGTTTATGTTTGTTCGTTTAATAAATGAACGAACAAGAACAAGAAAATCACGTGCACTTAGTTAAATGAACGAACATAACTGTCGCTGAGTTCATTCATTTATGTTCGTAAACGTTCGATAATGTGTTCGTTCATTTAAAAGTTATGTTTGAGATAATTATGCTAATGGCTTATTATATTTGGTGTATATTACATAATCTTTGTGATCTTAATAATGATACATTGGGTTTAAATAGTTATACTCATAATTGTTCTCGGCTTTATTTATTATATATATTACTAATTATCGACTTATTCACGCATTATGATTTGTATATAAACATTAATGGGTTGTGCCCGCTTTTATTTTTTCTTTTCTTTATTAATTTTTTAACTTTTAAGTTTTACTCAATATTTTTACATATTTTATAATTTAACCATATATTTTTACTTTCCATTTTGGTTCCATATACCTTTTTATCTTTTAGAAAATTTTCGTTTTACGTTGCGGTTCAAATTTTACGAGTTAACACGCCACATCGTGCGTGTGTGTTTCAACGTGTTTACGACTACCTTTTTCTCATTTAATGACCCCTTTACAATGCGTGAGTCTTAGATCGACTTAGTTATTGTTTTTATGTTTTACGTTCACATGCGGGGTTCAACGTTTTTAAGTTTACTTTCCATTGAGATTTATTTTCCCGTTTTTAATACAAGTTTTTCTAGTGTTGGTGATCGCTGTTGATGACGTTAAATTGGTGCTACTTATCATGGTTTTACGCCCCCGCTGCAACGCAAGGGGTGTAATACTAGTTACTTATTAATCGTAGATGTCGGTGAGTATTTTTTTTTCTTTTTTTGAATATTATATATTTTATATTATATATTATATATTATATATTATAATAACATATTAGGTCAAATATAATATGTTTCAATTGATGCGATAAAAAAATTTTGACACTTTAGTTAGGAAACGAGTTGGGTTAAATATAATATATTTATTCGACATATAAAATACGTTTATATTATATATTATATATTATATATTATATATTATATATTATAATAACATATTAGGTCAAATATAATATGTTTCAATTGATGCGATAAAAAAATTTCGACACTTTAGTTGGGAAACGAGTTGGGTTAATTATAATATATTTTATTCGACATATAAAATACGTTTCGATGTAATTTAACTCATAAACGAGTCAGCCATTTTTGTAATATATACTCTATCACATCGTATATAACGTCAATACACGTGTTTTTATGTACATTTTGAGTTGCTATACTTTTCGATATAAATTTGTTTTAAAAATAGTTGGGCCGAATGTAACATGTTATCATTCAACGGTAAATATTCGAGTTACTCTACGTTTTGACGTAAATTAACTCATAAACGAGTCAGGCATTTTTGTAATATAACTCTATCACATCGTATACAACGTCAATACACGTGTTTTTATGTACATTTTGAGTTGCTATACTTTTCGATATAAATTTGTTTTAAAAATAGTTGGACCGAATGTAACATGTTATCATTCAATGGTAAATATTCGAGTTACTCTACGTTTTGACGTAAATTTAGTTGGGGAACGAGTCGACTGGTCGTAGTTTATACTTTATCACGACGCAAACGCCGCCGCAACGCGCGGCGGGTTAAAACCTAGTTATTACCATTATAGTTTTGTATAAAAATTAAAATTATAATATAAATTAAAGAAATGTGATTTTAAATCAACAACATTAACATAGACTCTCAAAAAAAATTTGCTTCAAAAGAGGCTCTCGTAAGGAATTTAATTTGTATAAGTTAGATAATTTTAATTTGTATATATATAATAGATAAATATTAGTTTAAATTGTACTATACTTTAAAAATCATAGAGCAAAGTAGTTAAGCATGATGTACAAATGAATAATACAAGTAAATATCTCAAAGTTTGGGGATAGTTTTACATGACAAAATTGAAGCATTTAGTATAACCTTTTGATGCATGGTTTAATATGACAAAAAAAGTAATTTTGTTAAACTTTAGGGCTAATATTTAACTCTTCATTGTATCCTTTCCAATGCATAAATATTTTAATGTTATAATTAATTTTAAATAAACTATTTTTATAACTTTTAACATATAATCTATTATAAAATTTTAAATACTTATTTTTACCAACATTTTGGTATAGATTTTGAGCGAAACCGATTTCGGCTTAATATAATATTTTTTTGAAATTTTTTTACGACGACTGTCTTGCCGCAATGCACGAGTTTTTTACGACTTCGTTTTATATAGTTTCAAATGTATTCAACAACTTCTTTGTTTTGATTCTCTTACATCCACTGCACGAATTTACAACAACGTTTTAACTTGGCTTTTTTACAGTTTTAGGCCCCCGCCGCAACGCGCGGACTTAATTCTAGTTAGATATATTTCATAAGCTTATCGTTGGAATCTTTATGTAACTTTAATTTGTGATATTTCTATTTCACTTGTTTGTTACTTAACATCTGATTAGTTTCTTGTATTAAGCGACTGGCGTTCTAAGAAAAATAAATATCAACTTCAATGTATTGAAAAAGAAAATAGTTTTTTAAACAAAACCCCAAAGGCTTTAATAGATATAATGTTGTTAATAAGTTTTTTTTCATACTAAAAACCTATGTCTATTTAACACCAAAAACCAAAACAAATAAAATCTCTAGATGTAATGATACTAAAATCTTCGGATTAGACTCGCACAACTAAAATCGGCTTTATTTGACGAAAAGAAGTAACTCACCATTTAAATAAACATTTTGTTTTAATCGTTAAATGTTTTAAAAATGCTTTTTAGTATCTGTTGGAAATGTTTTTCTTATTGAAAATTTACAATTAACTAAAGTGGTTTTAGATATATTTATAAGTTTTTCTTAAGAAATTAACAACAAACTATTACAAAAAAATATTTTTAAAGAATTTCAGACAATCTGTTAACAAAATATTTTTAAAAAAGTTAAAAGCTAAAAAATTAGCTTACATTATCAAAATTAGCATTTGATTAAAGTTGCATTGAATGAGGATCTCATAATTAAAGATGTTACATTCATTAAAAATAGTTAATATTTAGTGCAATGTAACATAGTAGGGTGCAAATAGCAAGATATTAATTGTACTTCTTTTCCATCACGCCCTTTTCAAGATATTTGCTCTCTTTTAAGTAAAAATTTAAAACTACGTCTTACGGTTTGTTTGATACGAGATAATGGAATAAACGAATAAATAAAATGAATGAATGAATATAATGGATAAAAGAATAGAATATATCATTACATTTCGTTGTCATGTTTGTTTACACTTTAGGAATAAATAAATATTACTATAAAAAATGAAGCAATGAAATGTAAAATTAGTTACGTTGGTGATGGCGGGTGGTGGCCGGTAGGGGGTTTCTAGTGGCGGCGGTTTCTGGAGGGGGGGGGATTTCTGGCGGCGGCGGCAGTTGCCGGCGGTGGTTCCCGGCGGCGCCGCTAGTGGCTGGTAGTGGGTGGTGCCGCGGGTGGCTGGTGGTGGGTGGTGCCGCGGGTGGCTGGTGGTGGGTGGTGCCACGGGTGGCCGGTGGTGGGCGGTCGTGACGGCGATGGCTGGTGGTTGGCGGGGACGGCAGTGGCTGGATGGTGGTGGTGGTTGCCGGTGACAAACGATCTTGGTGGCCGGTGGTGGTTGTTGGTGGTTGTTGGTGGTGGGTGAGTGAGTGGTGTTACTGACTAATGATGAAAGAAGGGATGGAATGAAAAGAAAGAAAGGGGGGATGGAATGAACTTGAGAGAATGAAATCAACTATGTAATGATTCATTCAATTACTTTCACCAACCAAACATGTATTTATTCATTCATTTTCAATGGTTCATTTCATTCCGCCTCTCATTTTTGCGTACCAAACGCTACCTTAGAGTCAGATTACGTAGAATGCTCAAAATGTCTGAAAAGGAATAAAAATTTAAGTGAACGCAAACAAGCTACTAATATAATTAAATTTATTAAATGTTATTTTCTTTCTTTTGTGATAATTTCAGTCTGGGGTCCTTAATCGAGTTCTGGTTTTTGTTTTCCCTTAACGACCCTTGAATAGATAGAAAGCTTATACAATTCTTTCTAAATTTATTGTAAGTTCTCATACACAACTATAAAGTTGTGAGGTTAACACCATTTGGATCAAGAACTACAAGAAAATTTTCATATTTATCACCAACTCATCTTAAAAATACATTTCAAACGTTGTTTATCTTGAATCATATATCAATATGGGATAGAACTAAATATACAACTAGGTCTGGACAAGATTTGTGATGCTAGTTGAATGAGTGGAAAGAATGATACAAAACAAAAAATTTAGTTTAATCATCCTAGTTTAAAATTAGCTTAGTTTGTTTCACACAGTCTAATAAAATTTCTAAATAGATTATATAGAAACTATTGAATAAAGATTTAACTACTCTGATTAAATACATTAAAATTAGTCTAAAATCAATTTAAATGACTATCAATTCTTTTTTTTCTTTCTTTATTTTTTTTTGAAAGGCCAACATATGACTAATTGACTACCAATTCAAATGCCTTATAATTAATATAAGCAATATTAAATACTCAACTTGTAATAAAATACAATTATTGACTTTTGACTTTGTCAACTACCTTAATTCTGGATTTCTAATATTTCAAAAAATATAAATATTTAAATAAATATCAAAATTCGATGACTTTGCCTGAAATGTAAATATCCGATCCGAAAGTATAGGAAGATTTATACTTAATAAAGCTATAATAATAGAGTGAATTTGTTATTTATTATTTGATTAGTAAGTGGCGTGGGTTGGTATGCATGTTGTCATGTCCCTTACCTCATTCAAATGTAGCTACTTATATTAAATAATCACAAATCTTAGAGACGATTTATTATAATTAGGTAAAGTATATTTTTCTTGATTTGATAAAATAATTTGAGATTTTATTTTAATATTTTATTTATTATTAAAATTGCGGCTGTTATTTTTATGTTTTAGCATATGTTTTACAACAACTTAAATCATACCAATAAATGAAAATTATTGTTTTGCCTTCTGGTTGGGGATTGAGTGTAATGTCATTATGGGAAAGATTGTAGTTCTAACCTCCCCCTCTCCCATCCCTACAATAATTTTGTTCATAATTGAAATTTATACATATAGAGTCCGCTTTCCGTACATATTTGTTTAATCTTCGTCACCACATCACATCTTAATGTATGATGAACTATTGTTGGTATCGCATGTGTCATTTTCTTACTTCTCAATTGTTTAAAGGATTTAAAATTTAGATAGCCTAATCGTGCATCACATATTAGTGTAGGATGAACTAACGTAGTATATAAAAATTAATATGTATTAAGTCCGCTCGATCCCCGTACACATTTATATACTTCGTTAGTTTACATCACCCTGCACTCCGCAGTAAAATGGAGTGGTAGAGAGATGAAATCGTTTGGTTCTAAGTATGAGTGTATGACTAGAAGCATGTTAAAGATAAAGAAATTAATTAACTAAAAACTTATGGGCTAAAACATCTGACATGCGGTCTATCTAATATAAATCATGTTTCCATTAAGTCTTTAAAGAATTCAACACCTTATGAAGAAGTAAAAGCTGGGTCACCTAACAATTTTTGAATCAAAATTCTCATTCAAACGATGGTGAAATAGGTGACTTTACACCACTCACAAATCAAGGAAGTAATCAAAAGTGCAACTGGAGGTAATTCAAGAAACGAAGATAACAAAACAATAATTTATTCATTGACTTGCAGATTTACAAACGCAAACAATACAAATCTTTACTCGAGAAATCCAGATGATAATCAAACCATTACACATGCATCTTCAACTTAACTGTATCCTTATATCAGACTTTCACGCGGGAACCCACCTCCGACGATACTAAATCCGACGGTCTCTTGCGGGTCAACCGCCGGAGTAGTACCGGAAACACCCGGGTTCGACAGAATTATCGGAGCCACCCCCGACAGCGACGGCGGCTGCTTATAACCGTTATAAACGTTAAACCCAACCGCCGAATTGTTGTCGTGCACCAAAACATCAAGACTCGGTGGTTGACCACCATAATCGAGCTGACGATCGCCATACCCACCTGTAAGTTGATTGGTGGAGTTCCCTCTGCCATGGTTAAAATCTGAGTACGACGGAGGTTGAACCTGAACCTGGTATTCACGTTGATCGTATGTCAGGAGCCGAGGGTCGGAGTTGTTGTTGATGGCGATGGATGAAATGGATGGAGGTTGGGTTTCGTACTCAGTTGCCGCCGTGGGTTGATGATAAGTCGGAGGCTTGAGGGTTCTCCAACCACCGAATGTAATGATGGAGGAGCTGAGTATTCGCCGGAATCCATTTCCGGTGGGTGAAATAGAACTTTTCCGGTGACGGTGTTAATTACAGAAGTGAGATGTATATATAGACGCAAGACTTAACCTTAGATAACATTATTTTATATGGTTAATTGGATATTTCATATTTGGATTTTTGATTTATTTATTACATGTGGATCTTTGGCTTTGTTGGTTTCACACGAAGAGTTAGGGGCTGTTTGGCAGTCTCTTAGGTGCTGTTTGTTTTTTCTGCAGGAAAACGTCTGCAGTCTGCGGACCACATCTGCAGACATCTGCAGCAGAAGAGGTGGACCAAACGTCTGCAGTCTGCTAAAAAAAACTGTTTGATTTTTTAATATCTGCAGACTGCTAAAATATGTTGTAGTTACAATAAACCAAATTTGACTTTTTTGATACAATAATATAAGAAAGTTAACCACTTAATAAACTTCTAATTCACTAATTCAACTCAAGCAAGATTGGATCCAATCAAGATCTTACTATCATACAGTCAAAATCTGGACCCTATGCAAAATCATCTGCAGATCCTATGCAGAATTGAAAAGTTTTAGCTGATCAAAATAATAAGATCTTAAGATCAGAATTGAAACCATAACAACCATAAATGATAAAAGACAACCCATTGAATCTTTGAAGTTCATTTCAACTTTGAAAGTAAAAAAGCTTAAGGTTATGATCTCAAAATTCATCCTATTTGGAAGTAAGTATACTGTTAATATTCAGGTAAAGCATAAACCCCAACATATATAAGCAAACAATGGCTAAAAACAAACAATTTAGGGATCACAAGAGCACAAACTTTCAAAAGTTCATAATTTGGGGGAAATAAACATGAGAGAAACGAGCATACAGTTCAACTTTTGAGTAACAATTCTGCTTCTTTTCTCGAACTTCAGTGTCCTAAATACCCAAAAAAAGTATCAAAAAGCAGAAATTTAACAAGCCCGGATGAGAAATAAGATGAATTTGCTTGTAATTCAACCAAAATCTTGAAAACTTACAGAAATTGGTCGGGGAGATGACTTTGAAAGAACTTCAACAGAAGATATAAGCGATACCCATATGAAGATATAAGCAGAAATTTAAAAGCGATACCCAGATGAGCGGGCGGAGGTCGCGACGGAGGAGGCAGGCGGAGCCGCGGACGTCGCGAGGCAGTGGGCTGGCGGAGCGGGCGGTCGCGACGGAGGGAACCGGCGGAGGTCGCGAGGCGGCAGCAGGAGGTCCGGTGAAGGGGGCCGGCCGGCGGTACCTTGGTAGGAGATGAGAGGAGAAGAGGAGAAGAGGAGAAGAGGTGGAGGGGGCTAGTGTTTTATGTTTTGTGAAGAGAGGAGAAGTAGAGAAGAGGTAAATGTCTTCTCGTGTGAAGACTCTAGTCCATGTCTTCCCCAAGAAGACCTCAGGAAGACATTTTTAAATGAAATGTCTTCCGGAAATCAAACAGTCCGTTCTATTAAAACCTCTTCCCGCGTCTGCGTACGCGCAGATGAAGAGGTTGGGAAGAGCTTTTTATAAAAAACAAACACCACCTTAATCAGCCACTTAATGGTTCAGATGCTGAATGGTTCAGCACTTAATGGTTCAGACTGTTTGTTTCACGAGCACATGTCTGAATGGTTAAGACATTTGCATCTGAATGGTTAAGCATTATACAAATGCTGAATGGTTAAGAGGTCTAATGCTGAATGGTTAAAATCTCTTATCTGAATTGGTCAGACATTTGCCTTTGAATAGTTAAGTGATATACCAGCTCTTAATGGTTCAGACCTCTTAATGGTTCAGCACTTAATGGTTCAGACATCTTATTGGTTCAGCACTTAATCATTCAGATACTACCAAACAGCCCCTTAATCTTACTGTAATGAATAAATTTAAACAAACAGGTTAAGGGGGTGTTTGTTTGGGTCTTAATGACCTGGTCAGATGCACAAGTCTGACTCGGTCAAACCTTCGGTGTTTGGTTTATACCACTGAATGTAAAATACCCTCTTATTCATCCTCTTAATAGGTCAGACATGGTGTAAAGTCTGACCAAAAAGTTCTCCAAGCAGGTCGACCTCCTCCTTCCATCCTTTGAGCTCGCTGGACCATTCTCCAAGCAGGTCGACCAGCGCAGCACCTCCGGCGGACCGTTCAACCGTCGACCTCAACTTCAGCCCCAAACTTTACAGGAGGTCGAGATAGATGGATGATGAACCGTTGCGTTCAGTGACGTAGATGAGGTGTACAGGCGGTGGGTCTCCCGCGGTGGAGTGGGTGATTAGGGTTTGATTGACGGTGGAGGTGAAGTGACCGTTGAAATTGACGGAGGTGCCGTCGGGGAGTTGGAGCTCATGGCCGATGGTGTCGATTGGGAGGGAGAAGATATCGAAGGCGAATCTTGATCGGCCTAATGTGGTGAAGACGATGCTGGTTGCAGGTGAAGTTGCTCTTGATTCAGTGATTAAGAAGATGAAGAAGATGATAATAAGATGAAGATGAAGTCTAGAATGGACGTTTCTGGTCCAGAAAAAAAGAGTGATAAAATTTGTGTTTTTTGGATTTTTTATTATGGTTTGTATTTTTTTAATAATTATTCATTATTAGAAGTTATAACCAAACAGATATCCAACCAAACAGACTTAATCTGGTTCAGTACTTATTGGTTCAGACCTCTTATTGGTTCAGACTTCTTATTGATTCAGCACTTAACCATTCAGATGTTGCCAAACAGCCCCTAAACCCGTCAACTCGTGAATCCATCAAGTCAATAACAACACAACTGTTTTACTTAAATGCAATCCCTTGATTGAGTAAAACTTGTTTATACTGATATCAAATCTATAATATGAGTAGGTTCATGTGATAACATAAATTCATAATCCTACGTTAATATTTAATTGGGGTTTGAGGGGGGGGGGGGGGGGGGGGGGTTATATACACCTGTTAACAAACTAGGGGGTATATACACCTGTTAACAAACTATCTTTTCTTTGAACATCGAATATACAATCGTGCTTTAGAAGATAAACGTTATCTTAACTATGTCAAAATATTCGTTTTCTAGTCGGGACCTCATCTTCAATTCTCTCAGGATAAAACTTATAACGGAAAAGGCTGATTAGCTAAACTATAAATAATTTTGTTTAACGTGAGATTTAAACACAAGATATTTTTATTTTTAATTATACTAAGTAACTTAATAAAAGATTGAGTAAATTTATTTTATTTTATTAGTACGTTGCAACTTGCAAATGACTACATGTGAAACTATACCGGTACAGCTGTGTATGTTGATGTTGTCATACATCTGACGTCATTCAAACTCACCGGACTCTACTTGTCAAACGAATTAACATATGCCCCACTGCCCCACTGCCCGTATGTATACATAAATAACAGGCCTCTATGTTGGGCCTGAAAATAAAAATAAGAGGCCCACTACCCTTAATATGACATCATTTAGCAAGGGCTAATAAAAAGTCTTCAAGCATATATCAATAGACGACAATCGTGACACTACAGATATGAGTGTGCAAAAATATCTGAATATAAAATTAAATTTAAAGTATTTAAAAGTTTGGATTCGGATAGCGTTTGAAAATTTCGGATATCTGGATGACTGGATATCTAATATATTTTTATAAAAACTATTAAAATATTAAATATTCATTATAAAATTTGGATATTTCAGATATTTTATAAAAATTGGACATCCAAAAATTTTTAAAAAACACTTATTATATTTTCATAAAAAAGATTAAATAATAGATTATGTTTTAGAATTCAGATTTGGATTCGGATATTGAAATATACCATCCAAAATTTTCGAAAATTCGACTTTGAACAACCATAAATACGAAAAAGACTGTTGTATTTAAGGAAGTTATATTCGCTAATTTATTTTCTCTTAATTAACTACCGTAGCTTTTAATATTTGTACAAATCCTAAACAAAAGAAAACGTGAAATATAAAATCCTAAGTTAGAAAAAAATGGTTTTGCGAACTTAAGGTAGTGTTTGTTTTTTGCAAAAGCTCTTCCCCACCTCTTCATCTGCGTGCACGCAGACGCGGGAAGAGGTTTTGAGTGCGCAGACTGTTTGATTTTTGGAAGACATTTCATTAAAAAACGTCTTCCTGACGTCTGCGTGGAGAAGAGGTGAACCTACCACTTCTAAACTCTTCTCAACCTCTTCTCCTAAACTCCTCCCCACCCCTGAAACCCACCTTCACTTGTGTTCCACAGCTCTCCTCTCACCACCGGCCAACCTCCACCCAACCGACGCCGCTCTGCTGCCCTCCCCCTCCGCCGCGCTGCCCTCCCCCTCCCCTCCCCTCCCCTTCGAAAACCTTCGAAAACCTTCGAAAACCCAACCTATCATCTTCATCTTCATCTTCATCTTCATCTTCATCTTCATCTTCATCTTCATCTTCATCTTCATCTTCATCTTCATCTTCATCTTCATCTTCATCTTCATCTTCATCTTCATCTTCATCATCTTCATCTTCATCTTCATCTTCATATTCTTGAGGTTGAGGTTGAGCTTGAGATGTCTGGTGATGATTTCAGTCGCGGCGTTGAAGACGGCCTTCGTTTGTCGAAACGTATATACTTCGGCAAAGACCGATCGGTGGCTCCCCCGAAGCCGATGGAGAAGGCTACGAGATCATCGCTGTCGCCTATGCTCTACGCCGTCATATTCAATCCAGGGATCGTCGATAACCCTGACGTCCCCAGCTATCAGCCTCACGTGCACGGCAGGTGCGACCCCCCCGCCTTGATCCCGCTTCAGATGAACGCCATCCACCTTCAGGTCCACTGCCATCTCGACACTGCTTTCCTCACAATGTCCGCCTCCTGGAGGCTTCACTGTGTTAATAATATTCTTGAGTACAATTATTTATATATTAATGTTAAATTACTTTTTAAAGTTTAAAAAATAGGTTTAATTTAATTACAGAATATTTCAGTATTCTGCAGATGTTAAAAAAACAAACAGTCTTTTTCTTGCAGACTGCAGACGTTTGGTCCACCTCTTCTGCTGCAGATGTCTGCAGATGTGGTCCGCAGACTGCAGACGTTTTTCTGCAGAAAAAACAAAAAGCACCTAAATGAAGATTAGAGGGGTAGAAATGAAAATGATTTAGGTTAATGCAAAGGGACACCCTCCTCACATACCAACTCATCATTTTCGCTCTCGTTTCATTCATTTTCTCTCCTTCATGCCCACATCTTACGTTTGCTCATTAAAAATTAAGATGAAAGTTTTCTTCTCTTTTCGGTCTCTCTCATATAGGTGTCATCTAAAAAAATAGCATCGGTACTTTTCTCCACATACCTCTCTTCTCTTACGTACATCCCACAGGGGTGCATGTAGATTGTTAAAAGGAGGAAACACCTTAATTTACATCCCTATGACTCTATCTCTTCTCATTATATTATATTTATTATGTATTACTATTACTATTATAGGGGGTGGTTCCTAAGAAAACCACTATTATTAAGAAAACTTAAAAAACCACTTGCTAGCCATTGATTAATTTAGATCAATGGTTAATATTGAAAGTGGCAAATTTGTAATTAATTAAACAACCTTTATTCTGATTTTAATAGCAAAAGGGTAGTTTAGGCAACACAAAAACACAGATTTGGTATGTAACCGCCTATCCTCGTATGATTAATAACAAACCCCCTAATTTCGCTCAATCACTCCAAATTGGTGATTGATTCTCTTGAGAAATTTAAAAAGATACAAAATTGCGTTCATTCCCGCAGCGACATAGTTGAAGAGGTGTGATTGTTGCGAACAAGCTTTCAGGCGAAGAACAAAGGCAAAAGGTATGTGTTTTAGTTTATAGAAATCGAATGGAAAATAGATTTGTAGATCAATGTGAGTGATTTGAGATTGAGTAATGCAGTATATGTGCTTTAAGAAGATTTGAAACTACAATAATGTGTATTTTTTATCAATGTCGGCCGATGAAAAGTATAAAATTTTGTGATTAGATGAAAACGATTGATCGATTAGAGGGTTCCGAAGCAGTAATACGCATTATGTTATGGTATGAACACTAAAAGGCTAGGGCTTTTTTCGTTTTGTTAATGTAAAATATTAAGCTGTGCAATTGGGGATTTTTTGATGTCTGCACAGCTATATACGTATATGTAAGCATCGCATATGTTGTTTGAGTATAGGTTTTTAAGTAATCAGAGTTAAAAACAAATTGGTACATTGATGTACAGAATGTGATTGTTCATATGTATTTCTGTCGTTGTTAGTTTGTTAAATCGTAAGTATGAGAATTTGAATACGTAGTTGTAAGCAAACTGTTAAATGTTTGATTAGGGCACAGATTTAAAATTTTGTTGATACGTGTATGTAAGCAAGTGTTGAGTTGTTTGATTGATATGCATCTCTATTTATTTGTTAGTGATAACATATGTGTACACATATAGATACATATATGTAAGCACATATAAATTTGTTGTGATTATGGACAATTAAGTAATCAGAATGTGAAAATTGATGGTACATATATGTAATCAAACTGTAAATAGTTTGCTTAGGGCTTTTTAAGTACCCAGTTTTAAAATGTTATTGGTATGTGTTCGTAATCAAGTATTGAAAACTGAGATTGATATGCATCTCTTTTTGTTTGTTAGTATTTACATATGTGTAGACATATGGATACATATATGTAAGCACTTTTAAAAATGATTTGATTATGGACAATTAAGTAATCACACTGAAAATAATGATGGTACATATATGTAATCAAAATGTAAGTAGTTTAATTAGGGCTTTTTACGTACCCAGTTTTTAAATGTTTTTGGTATGTGTTCGTAATCAAGTATTGAGATGTGAGATTGATATGCATTTGTTATTGTTGGTTGGTATGTACATATGTGTACACAAATGGTTACATGTATGTAAGCAGCCTGTAAAAGATTAATATTATGTCCATTAATATTGCTATCATATTCTGTTTTATTCTAAAACTACCTTTCATGTAGATGTCATCCGGAAGTAGGAGGAAAAGTGGGAGAATTGCGTTGCACTATACCTTCAATAAATTTAAAAACACACCAGCTGATCTATCGTTGTTGTAGATAATGAAGAAGGATCAGAAATGAAAGGTTAATATCATTTATAATTGTAATCATATGTTTTTTTAACAATTAATCAACTGAGTGTCTATTTTATCGTGTGTTTGTATTTAAATGAATTTTAAATTGCTGATGTGAATCGTGTTAATACAGGATTGGATACTGAATCAAAACAGGGGAGAGCTGGTAAAAAAAGTATTGGCACGAAAGAAATTAAAGCCACCTATTGTAAGTTGTATATCTAAATACTTTAAATAAAAACATTGTTCTATGTAAACGAAATTTCTTTTCATTCTGCGTTTACAGTGGCAAATCGAAAGATAAGTGATATCGATAAGATGAAGGTGATACAAGAAGTAAAGGAGAATCTGTTAAGAATAAAGGAAATTATGAGCCTAACGAATGGTATTTTATTTTAATTATTATATATATGTATAATTTAACAATGACATCATAGTACATGTATTATATTCTTAGTTATGTATGTGTAGATGAATCAAAAGACAATAAGGCTTCATCAGGAGTATGTTCAAAGAAGAGAAAGAATGTCAGAGAAGGTATGTAAACAAATAGTAATGAATGTAAATAACATGATATTAATGAAATTAACATGTAAAAGATCTTAACCAGGTACTACCTCACCAACTAGAACAACAAAAAATGTTCAACAGAAAGGGAGTAAGAGAAAAACAAAAAAAGATGATGGAAAAGGTATGTATTAATTTGGAAATATACATATATTTATGATTATGAGTATTGTACCCTCATATTAATATATTTATAGTTAACACATCATTTTGTGCTTACTTATACGTAAACAGATAGAACTGAAAAGAGTGATGGAAGGAAATTAAAAAAGAAGAAGAGTGTACATGTTAAGAGTGATGAAAGTGAGAACGATAAAGAAAGAGATGGTATAGGTTCTAAGGAGGAAGCTGTTAGCAAGTGGTTTGGTATTCGAACATGTTCATCACCACATCAACTATATAATGCAGTTAGGAAGATGAACAAACGACAAAGAGATTGTGTAAGGAGCATGGGTTTTGGTAAAATTCTAGATTTCAATGTTGATGGTATACCGGCAAAACTTGGGCATTTTGTTGTAGACCAATTAGACACAAATAAAATGGTTATAAGAGTAGGCAATTCTGAAATTGCAGTAGACAAGGATGTTATTTATAATTTAATTGGAATACCAAACACGGGAATATATATAAGTAGTCTTGAATTACATAACGACGAGCATCCAATTTACAAGAGATGGAGAGAGCGTTATGGAAGGAGTATTGGCACAAGTGAGATAGTACAGAACATCATAGAGGATCAGTATGAAAATTATATGGTCTTCAGGCTGGACTTCTTGATACTTTTCTACAACACCATGATAGAGTGTTGTAAGAATGGAAAATGCAAATACGGGATTTTGGAATATATTAAGATGACCACGGATTTGAAAGATTATGACTGGTGTGCATACATAGTTGATGCCATTAGATGTTGCAAAAATAACTGGCAAAGACGCAACTTGAAGTCACATTTTGTGGGACCGCTAACCATATTAACGGTACGTTAGTATTTTGATATACTTTATTGGATATAATGTTTACACATAAGTTACGTATACATAAAACATGAATGCATTAAAAAGTTATATTACTTACATAACGCACATTGGTAACAGCAACATCATTATGATTAATGGTAGTTGTATGTAGATTTTAAACATAATATATTAGTTTACATTATATGCAGCTTCTTTATGTTGATCGTGTTTCATGCACGGGGTTCGACGATGACAGATTGATGAGCCCAATCGAGTTTTGGAGCAAGGAGAACCTCAAAAGACGTGAAGATGAGGAAATAAAAAATGGTGGTTTTGGTTTGGGAAAGATTAGAGAACCGTCTGCTTTGGAACTAAATCATTATAGTGACTCTCAAGTGAATAAAGTTGAGAAAACTACGAAAAACAATGATGATGATTCTGGACTGATAGTTTTTGACAGGAACACTTTGACGGTATGGTAAACATTCAACATATAGTAATATAATTTAACCTAATATTCGCTGGTTGATGTTATCTGAATTTTTTGTTACACAGGGACATCTAACTACGATTGATTCAATTTATTCATGCAATCTGAATGAAAAGACTAAATTGGAGAGGGCACTACTGGATGCGAAGGATCGATTTCCTGAAAGTTTTGAAGTTGATGATTTCATAAAAAAATATGAGGGGTTATATAAGGATTGTGTTTCAATAAAAGTGAGGGATTCTAAAGAAGGATGTGATAAATCTAACGAAGAAACTAATGAGGGGGATGAGATAAGAACACCACATGTTGTATCAAAGGAATATGAAACACCTAGTGCATGGACACAAGAGTGCATTATTTATTCTGATGAAGTAGAGAGACGACTATGTACAAGCAAACAGGCTAGAAAAGAAACATATAGTAGATCATTGGTAGATGACTGCCCGAAATTTAGCTTGGGACTTACGCAAGAGTTTGACAAGTTGGAAGAGAATAAACCAATAGACGAAGACGTTCAAAAGCAAGTGGAAGCAGAGGAAAGTAAAGGGTATAAATATCAGAAGAGGAAGGGGAAGCGAGTCGCGAATGCATCATCTGTATTGGTGTCACCCTTCGTTGATAGGGCAGTGGACATTAATAAGGGTGTAACAATGAAGAAAGAAAAATCTGGAAATTTCTTATGTGTGGTTCAGTTGATGAGGAGTAAGTATTTACTCATTACAATGTAACCGTGTTTATTCATATAATGTATACGTAGCATCAATTGTTTTATTCAATAATCCATATTATTGTGAACCGTAGGGCGGATCAAAACAACGAAGTGGGAAAGGATAAAGTTGTTGCAAGGACATTTGGGTACGTTCATATAAGTCTATTGTTTGATATTATGTACATCAGTGAACACATATGGATACATATATGTTAGTAGTCTTTAAAATGTAATAATTATGTCCCTTTTAGTAAACATATTGATAGGGATTTTTAATTGTTTGTTTGTATGTGCATATATGTAGACAGATGTTTACATATATGTAAGAAGTCACTAAAATATAATGATAATGACCCTTTAAGTACAAAGGTGGTGGTTCCCAATAAAACCACTATTTTTAACTATCCTATGGATAGTGCATATATGTAGGCTAGTGTTTACATATATGTAAGCAGTCATTAAAATATAATGATAATGACCCTTTTAGTATAAATATTTTTAACTATCTAATGGATTGTTTGTTAGTATGAACATCACTGTTGACATATGCATACATATATGTAATCAGTCTTTTAAAATGTATCCTGATTGGTAGTCATTTATTATTGTTTGTTAGTATGTGAATATATGAACACAGATGTATACATATACGTAGGCAGTATTTAAAAAGTTATGATTATGTCACTTTTAGTACACAGATTGATATGCAAATACTGTTGTTTGTTAGTATGTATATCAGTGAACACAGATGATTATATATATGTAATCATTCATTAAAAAGTTATGCTTTTGTGCCTTTAATAAACCAGAATGATATGCATTTGTTACTGTTTATTAGTATGTCCATTTTTTAACACAGATGTATACATATATGTAACCATTGGATACATATATGTAAGCACTATTATAAAATTTGTGATTATGTCCATTTTAGTACTCAGATTTAGATGCATTTCCTTTTGTTTGTTATTATGTACATTTAGGAATATAAGAACACAGATGTATACATATACGTAGGCAGTATTTAAAAAGTTATGATTATGTCACTTTTAGTACACAGATTGATATGCAAATACTGTTGTTTGTTAGTATGTATATCAGTGAACACAGATGATTATATATATGTAATCATTCATTAAAAGGTTATGCTTTTGTGCCTTTAATAACCCAGAATGATATGCATTTGTTACTGTTTATTAGTATGTCCATTTTTTAACACAGATGTATACATATATGTAACCAGTGGATACATATATGTAAGCACTATTGTAAAACTTGTGATTATGTCCATTTTAGTACTCAGATTTAGATGCATTTCCTTTTGTTTGTTATTATGTACATTTAGGAACACATATGGATACATTAACCTTTTTATAGTTTCGTAGATTTAAAAATATATGAATTGTTGTATGCAGAAAGTTCATATTTGGAACAAAATCAGGAGATGGTACAACACAGTACCTCCTTACTTCTTTACAACCTGGACAACAATTGTACACCGATGTTATTGATTGTTGGGCAAAGGTACTGAATAATGAGGAGAAATATAGAAGTCCCAGTTCACCGTATCGTATGTTTTGTGGGACCACAGCATTTGTAAGTGAAAAATCCTAACGTACAAAGGCATCATAAATGATTTTATGGATTATTAATACATAAATGGTTGTTATATTGAATTGCAGCTAGGATGGGTGGTGCAAAGTAGTAAAGAAACCTTTGAGGAACGGTTTAGATTCTTTTCTTCCATATGAAAAGAGTTTCTTCAAGAATGTGGGAAGTTGGAAGATGTGAAACTCTTTGACATTGTGATGTTCCCCATTCTAGAAGGAAATCATTACTACTTGATATGCTTTAATTTCAAATATCCAGGTATCAATATCATTGATAATATGAACGAGAAAGAAAGTTTTGTTAATGTTGTCGATGATCCAGATTTTAATAAAACTCAACAGCTCTCAAAGTGGTTAGTTGTTAGAACAATCGTTTACATTTATGTAGCTATTTAGATTTGATTAGATTAAGTATGAACAAAGTTTAATATGTGTTATTAAACTGTTTTGCAGAAAGAAATCTTTGTGTATTATTTGCGATCAATTGGACACCCAAAGTGGAGTCAAATCCAGTCATGTTACCCAGAAAAACTCAGAATTGGATGGGCGACATCAAAGAACTATGTGGATTGTGGAGTGTTCGTCATGCGGCATATGGAAATGTACATGGGTAATCATGTGAAGAACTGGGACTGCGGATTTCCAGCTGATGAAAAGAGGAAGAAAACGAAAGTAGCTGCTTTGAGAAAGAAATATGCTTATAAAATTCTAATGTCAGATATTAACGTATATCGCGACAAAGTAATGTGGGAGGCAGAAGAGACGGTGAATGAAAACATATATTAGATTAGATCTTTATGATTCTGGATTTGTTTTGTTGAGGCAATAGAATTGTAAGAAATCTTCTTTTGGGAAAAGTTAATGATAAACAGTTCTGATGTTATAAAATCTGATGTTTTAATTACAAGTTTTAATGTTCTATGATTATGGGATTTGTATCTTACACTGGTGATAGCTTGTTTACGTATCTGTATATGCTTACATTAATTGGGTCTATATATAAAGAACTAATACAAACTGTTTTTAGATAACTGGGACTATATACAAGCAGTATAATGATGATTGGTAACATATATGCTTACACTTACACTTGTAACATGTAATTTGCTTACATATATGGAATCATCTGTAAATATTAGTTAAAATTGGTGTGTATAGATATGTAATCATCTGTCACATGTAATTTGCTTACATATATGTATATCAAATTTACAAATTGATGTTTTGCTTTCATGAATATTTTGTATGATGTATATGGTGACTAATCGGGTTACATGATTTTAAAAGTATTATATGGTTACATATATGTTTACATGTGGTGATGCTAACATATAAGTTGCTTACATATATGTAAGCATTTGCAAATATGTTGAACATGGGGTGAGTACTGTTTATACACAAATAAATAACGATGGACCAACAAATCATTTGTCATGTTACACCCAAAGCAATGAAATATAATCAATCCTTAAAAAATGTGCGTAAAACGTTACTCAATTACAAACATTTTTAAAACGCCAAACTTATAAGAAACTATCTTAACCCAAAAACTTATATGTGTGATTGCCAAATAATAATGATACTAAACTGCATCTGAATCTCCGTAATCGTGGTTTATTCCATCGTCCGAATCAAATGTTTCATCTTCCATAGGCGATGCGTCTTCGGAAATAACACCTTGGTCCATCCTATCCTTCAATTTCTTCTTTTCGGGACAGTTTCTGGAATCGTGATCATTTACCACTTTATGAAAAAAATTGCACAACCTGTAGCTTCTTTTTTTCTTGACTTTTGCCTTCTCCCCTGGACCAATTAGTCTTCGTTTTGTACCACATCCTTTGTTTCTTATACCTTGTGGAGCGTTGACTTCAATATTTTTTGGTTCGGATTGTCCTACCACCTCTTGAATTACAACACCAGTGCTATTTTTAGCATTCTGCACTGGAAAGTCATCAAATATTTTTTGCTTTAGTTTCTCGACATGCTTGTCAAGCCATGCTAGTCGCTCAGTGTCATGTCTTAACAAATCAGCACATTGTTGCATGTTTTCCATCACACGATGTCTAATTATTGAATTTTTACTTTGATTCACACCATATCGGTTGGCAATACTAAACAAATGTTTAGGTAGAACATCTCTTCTCCATCGAACATGCACGTATTGGTCTGGAATTTTGTCAATTTTATGGTGTCTAAACACACAAAAACATGACGACACAGATAACCAATACGCGTGTAGCCCATGCAAGAACATGTAACTGAGTTGTCAAGTAATTGAAGCGTTACCTATGAAATAAAACAAATTTGGATTGGATAAATCATTAATAGGATACAATTCAGGAATAAATTGAAACATAAAAAAATGTATAAATTTAGACTTGCTTTTACCTTGAACTCGTTGATAATGTCCGACCTATTGTCTTCGTGTGCGATCATATAAACGTAGGTTCCATCCAGAATCTCACGATTTACTATGTAACATAATGATGTGCATTTATGTATTTCCTTTTGGACTTCTAAGAAAATGTTGCGTGTGTAAATCTCAGCCGCGTGACGTTCGATTGCTAAAGAAGTACGATGTTTTGGTACGGTGGTTGCAGTGCTATATTCTAACAAACGTTGGTTATACCTTTGTCCATCCATCGCAGAGTCAAAGCACAACAAGAATTGAACAAGAGTATTGGATGCACTTGAATTGACTTTAAAATAAGAATTAGAACTTTCACACCTAGAGGTAGTCTTCATTAAGCAACACATGGGTATATCTTTGAAATAACCAGGAACCCATTGATCTCTAATGGAGAACATGTCAGACAACCAAGGGTGATCTTGCAAACTGTACTCTTCCATCAGCAAAATCCAACGACGTTCAAACTCAGATGGTTTCATGTACACGTTCCAAACTAACTTATGAATAGATGCACGTAAATTAGTGTTATTCAACTTGTTCCCAGTAACCTACACACAAAAAATGGGATGATTACTTATACGTAAAGATTAATATTTAGAACATACATATATGTAAGTCAAGGCTATTTATCTAAGAATATCAATATAAGAATGCGATATTTACAAAATAATGAAGACATTAAAGTAAATTGAAAATAATAAGAATATAATACTTTTGATGGAATTTTCATAGTGATATGCCACATGCACAAACGATGTATTGATTTGTCAAAAACCGTATTGACCACTATTTTCATAGACGCATCCTGATCCGTAAGAATTAACATTGGTTGTTTGTTGTTATGGGCTTTAACGAAACAATTGAGTAACCACGTGTAAGATTCAATTGTCTCGTCGTACAACAACCCGGCACCAAAGTTACACACTTTTTATGGTGATCAACACCGGTGAATGGAACAAAAAACTTACTTATTGACTTTCCCTGATTTTACTCAGGGAAAGTCAATAAGTTTAATTATAAATAAGTTTAATTTATTACTGAATATGAAAAAAAACTTACTTATTTGTCTGGTATGTTGCATCAAATGCCAAGACATCGCCAAAAGCATCATAATTTACCTTCGAAACATTGTCCACCCAAAAAAATGATCTAACCTCACCATCAACAGCAACATACTCGAAACTGAAATTTTCTCTATACATGTTGCGTTCTTTCAATGTATCTACAAACATTTGGGCGTCTCTTTTACCAATGTACTTGGTAATATCACGACTAAAATTTTTATAGTCTGTTTTTGTACCACGCACCATGTGATGGCCACCCTTTAATGCAACTTGTAGCCTATGAGTTTTGGTTGGCCCAATATTTGCCAATCGACATTTGGTAATATACTCTTGGTCAACAAAATTCAACTTCCGTCTTTTTCGTGTCAGATCCAAATTGTCTGAATTCACTAATCCGTGGTTATGAACCTCATCAAATTCATATAACTCAAAAGCTGAGGTACCTAAAATAGCTCTAAGTTTTATACGTGCTCGGCAATTAGTAACTTTGAAATTTGTCCGACGAAGAGGTGACTTTGACGTGGATTCCAAAGTGTCAACAACTTGACCATTAGGCTTACCAGCTTTGGTACACAACATATATCTGTGAGTAATTACCCCATCCTTTCTTTTCAGTGCACCTAGTCGAGTAGAAAAACCAGCCTTCTCAGCATACGCTTCGTACATATTCATAAACATTAGTAGATAACGAACCTTGATAGTGTATACGGGTATATAAGAAAAGTCAGTACAGTATTGCACTTTCATACGTATTCATTATTATACAAATATGGTTACTTATGTAAGCTTACATATACGTAAACATCCATCAGTTACATTAACATCATGATGCTTACATATACGTACTCATTAGTATACAAATATGGTTACTTATGTAATCAACAGACTTGATTCATACGTATTCATTAGTATACAAATATGATTACTTATGTAAGCTTACATATACGTAAACATCCATCAGTTACATTAACATCATGATACTTACATATATGTAAACATTACGCTTAACTTTGAAAAAATACCAAATCATATTAGGAAAATAATTACCTTCATTTTCAACACCAGTAAGATATATTTGTCCATCTCCACGGTTCATATTCTGTGGGGCAAATGTGGTCGATGAGTCTAATTCGAGATTATTACCGGTTGAAAGCTTATCAATTTGATCAACAGGTATTGGATGTGTTGCTTCAGAAAAATCTTCAATGTCCATCCCAGGTAAAGTTGCCATTGCATTAGAATTGGAATTCACCATCCTAAAATGTTGAAAACAGAAGATTACAGAAAAACAGAGCAACATCAACACACGAACACTAAAACCATTAAAACATGCCTACGTTCTTCGTTAAAGATTTCTTGAATTCGATTATGAATCTGTTGAAACTCGAATTGAATCCACACAAAAACAATCAATCAACGATATCCAATTGTAACTGAAGATTCTAATTAAGAATCATGAATCAGTTCCAATAAACGTGCTGATCAAAATCGAAATTGTGGAGAAAAAGTAGGGATTTCATATTAATTAAGAATATCTTATGTATAAAATTACATAAATACCCTTTTAAATTAAAAATCTGAAAAATTAAAGAAAAAATCTGATTGGATGGATTTGGTTTTCATGGTTTTCTTAAAAAATGTTGGTTTTCTTAGGATCCATCCCCTACTATTATAATACTTATTAATCCATTTGGTCGGTTACTACAGTAACCTGTTCTTATTGGCTATTTTTATTGTACTTATTTCACTGCAAGAGGTACAATCTATTGATGCTGGTTTGCAACGTGCCATCACTAGAGAAAGAGAGAGAGGGAGAGATAGATACGTGTCTCTTCTTCTTCCTTACGACATCCTCAGATAGAGGTAGATCTGGTCTTCGATGAAGATTTGGGATTCCACGACAATTGGTCTCATGCAGTTCTTGCTTTATTATGAATAAGGTGATGTGTTCTTTAGATAGGGGCAGTATTTCGTAATCAGAAGGAAGCTCTGTATCTATTTACAATCAGTCTGTACCCTAATCGGTGATGGAAGAGTAGGCACTCAGTTCTTCATCCTCTTCATCTTCATTTGATTTTAGATAAGCATGATTGATTGAAGCCCTAATTTATATGGTTGTTGAAAGCAAATTATCAACCTAACTTTGTTGAATTGGGTTTTCCAAATTGGAATACTACAAAGAAGACAGAAATCATTTTCAAATCCTCATCATCTACAACCTTTTATTTTTTCTCATCATACCAGCCGTGAGGTTTTACAGATTATAATTTTACAACCTTTGTTACTCCGTTTGGTTATTTGATAATTATAGATGTGCTTATGGTAGATGAATTGGAGAAGCTTATAAATACAGCAAACAAATTTAACAAGTTGTCTATACCTTTTATTAAGGAGAGCTGCTACATCTAATAGTGAGCTTCTACACAAGAAATTTGTCATATTGGTGGACCTTTGCGTCTGATGTTGCTTTTAAATCACGATGTTAGTATTTTAACTCTCTCATGTATGTGTTGGATTTTAGAGTTTTATCCTAACTTATTTTCTTTTCTTCTTTAAGTTAAAAATGTATTGACTTGCTTTCAAAACAATTAAGGTAATATTGAAAGGTACTGTAGACATTGAGATGAAGAATTTTGCTTTTTTATGTGCAAAATTTAAGCTTCTCTTAGATCTAAACTGTATTATGTTTTCTACAACATGGCAACAATATTTAAATCAGAACTATATTTTGGTCTGCATACTTTAAACTCTTTGAAATTGATATTCTTGCAGGTTGAACTTCTCCGTTGCGCTTGGTTTTGGTCATTACCTCGGAAGATTAAACTTTGTAAGAAACCTCCTCATTTGGTTGGAAATATTGTTAACATGCTACAAATAAATCCCTGGTTATCAAATTTAAGGTAAAATTTGAAAATATCCTCATTGACAAACAAATACCAACACTCTTGGTTCTACACCCTTATTATTGATCAACGTCTTACTTGCTTTATTATCTTTAATTCATAATCTGTACTTTAACGGTTACATGTTGCTAGAATATGTATGAATTTATTTAGATTACCACGAACATGTTAATGGTTGGTCTTATGCTTCAGAAAAATGGAATAATTTTGTGATAGTGTAGTTATTGTATTTATGTATGCATACAATTAACTAATCTCTTTTAACTTTGGATGATCAAGATCTTAAACTGTAGAAAATTACAAGTCTCTTAATGTTACAGAATATTTGAAGCCAAAGATTAATAGTTAGCTTAGTTATTAGCTGCTAATGTTATAATTTATAGTTTTAGGATAACAAATTCAATTTTGTTTGCTTTTAATGTTTGTTTAGCACAAGTCCTAACCTTGCAAGAATTGTTAGCATGCCTTTTTGACCTATTTGTTCCCTAAACCCGATAAAGAAGTTGGGCATTATGCATAGTCTATGATAGAGGTGTGTAAATGAAAACTGGTTCGGATGAAGTCCATTTCTATTTTAACACATAATTATTAAGCTTATTGTTGCTAAATATTTGTTGCGTGTACAAGTCAAATGTTATATTTTATTTCTGCTTGTGCAGGGATCAACCCGTCTACTACATCAGTTCTAGCTTTGATCTTATTCAACGTGTATTAGCCATTGGAACATTGTAAGTCCTTTTGTACTCATTCTTATATAGAATATAAAAAGAAGGAAATATTGTTGCGCATCTAGAGTTCATAAGTAACTTCTGCTTTAGGTCCTTTCTTCGACGCCTATTTTAGGTCCTTTCTACCGAGTAATGTTGCATTTTCTTTGAAAGAAATACCTATAAACAAACGGATGTAATATATAATAGCAATCTTTCATCTTACTCCCATGCAGAGATGAGAGGATAATAGTGATTGGTGGTGATAATATTGAAGGACGCCTAATTTATTTAAAGCAAATACCTTTCAAGTATTCAAAGGTTTGTTTTTTTTCCCAATACGCAATTTCATTTTATTGACTAATGTTTTTTTATTTTAAAATGTGTTCATTCTGTTCTTTCTTCTTGAAAAGAACAAGTGCTGAAACAATCAAAGAACAAGGATATGGAACACAAGTACGGACGACATCCGTCTCTTTTCCCCTCTAATTATATAATTTAGTTTTTATTATTTAACAGGGGATGTCATCCAAGCAACAAAGTAATGTACATCAGCAAGCAGTTGGTTACAACTTTGACTAAAAGTAGTTTGACACTCAAATGACCTGATAATTTATTGCTTAAATGTATTAACTAAAATTAAGCCCCTGCGTTGCTGCGAGGACGTAAAACTATTTTAAAATGTGTTCATTCTGTTCTTTCTTCTTTTTTTTGTTTGTGTTTTAATATGGTTTGTTTTGTGTGTGGGCTCGAGAATTTGGGATGAGGTTTTTTGTATCTGGACATGTGTTTTTATTTGTAGGGTTCGTTGATATTGTCTTTCTCCGGTTTCCTGCTTTCTTTCTTTCGTTATCGATATCCTGACGATTCTCGCTATTAATGTTTGGGTTTTCCTTTTGTTTGCTTTTTTTGTTTCTTTGATTTTCGTCGGTTTTCTATTTTGGACTGTGTCGCTTTCTTACGGCTTTGATTTTCATTTGTTTTGTGTATGGTGTTGGGCTTTGATTTAGTTTTTGCATTCCACATGTTCTGGTGTGTTATGGATTTGAGGTTTTGGTGTGTTTTACTTTGTATATTTTACTGATTTTGTGATTTTGAACATTCATTTTGCTTTTGTTTTGGAGTTATATTAAAACTCGCATACGCGCAGCAACGCGCGCGCCATAATTACTAGTTATTACTTAAAAAGTAAGGTCGGTGGTAAATCATAAGCCATCACACGTCATCAAAATGGTTATATAATATTTTGCTGAGTTCTAACATATAAGTCAATTGTTGGTTCAGTAGCATTATGTTTTCTTGCCAACAAAAAGACCCCAGTTCGAAGCCCACCAAACTCCATCTGCAACATTTTAATTCTCTCCTTTCCCTTTGGCTTGCCCTGCTTTTTTTTTCTTTTGATTTCTATATTTTAGTTTTAATCTCTTCGGTTTTTAAATTGTTTTTTAATTTTTCTTTTATAGTTTTTCTAATTCTCTTTTCTTTTTTCATATGCCATTTTTATTTTGTTTGTAGACTTTCAAGTATTGTAAATACACTAGCTATAACGCATTAATTTAATTAGGTTCTGTTGCTTGTTGTAAAGCGTGATTATTTAATATTAGGGCCTATTTGATGGTACTTATTTTATAAAGGGTTCTAATATTAAGATATCCGTTATTATAAATCAACAAGGAAAATTCAGTGGAGGCTGTCAGAGGGATATCACGCCCCCATATAACCATATAAGACCCCTTATATGACATAAGCCTATACGGTGCGTATATCAATTTTGACAATGGTTACGAGGAAACATTCAGGAGGTTGTTAGAGGGGCTATACACCCCATATACGGCTACATGATCCTCTATACGACACGTATATGGATATACGACCCATATAGAAATTAGGTTGTTAGTTTATAGTTGCGGGATGTCCTAATGACCACACTTCTTATGACAAATTATAGCGGTCGATGAGTAGATACTGATGTCAATGGGCTAAAAAACAAGAAAAATATGGGGGTGTGTTGTGTTTTAAAATTATTTTTGGGCTAAAAAACAAGGAAAAATATGGGGGTGTGTTTGTGTTTTAAAATTATTTTTCTTCTTTTAGTTTTCTTAATTTCTTTTCCTGAAAGGTTTATTTATAATTTTTTAATAGTAAGGTTATTTTAGTTATTTCACAAGCAATCTAGTACAATTTTTAATTCCACCTTGTATACTTTGACTGTCTTTATTTATGTAATTAAAATTTGGTTTCACGCAAATAACATTGTGTATAGGACGAGTTTTTTTTTATAACGGTACAACTTTAATGTTTATGTTTTGATGGGTTGTTTTGGGTATACAGTATTACTCCGTGTCATTACAAGTCGTTTTAAGCGTACTAATCTTTGTATGTGAATACTATATACACTTTTAGGTTTTCATGGGTCATGTCATGTGTTTGTGGATTGTTTTTAGGTACCCCATTGGGCTATAACAAATCTTTTTGGTCCTGCTGATCCTTGTGTGTATATGATTTACTTTTAGGTCTTAATGGGTCATATCATGTGTTAATCGATTGTTTTTACTTTTTAGTTAGGAAAACATACCTACATCGTAACAAGTCAAATTGTCCTATCCTTGTGTGCAATGTTGTGAATACCGGATCGGACTGACCGGTCCAACCAGTCCGATCGGGAATCGAAGATGTGGCCGAACCGGTTCGCATCAATTCGTTTTAGAGTGGTTCGACCGGCCGGTTCGACCCGAATCAGTGGTTAGAGTGGGAACCGGACGGGGGTCGAAATGGATTTAATTTTTTTTTTTACATAAATGGGTAAAAAGGAGTTGTTGAACAATAAATTAGTATGTTGGACATAAAATATATTTAAGTTTTATATATAATTATAAAATACACACATAAATTACTTATATTGAATTATATGTAAAGCTATATATATAATTATGACATTATCCGGTCCGACCACTGAACCAATAAAACGTCCCGTTCTGAAAACATTGCTTGTGTGTGAATATGATACATTGTTGTGCGTTGCCACCTATGCTAATTATTGAAATGATCACGTAGTGACAATCCATTGATTTATCTTTCTCTCCAAAAATGTGGGCATTAGAAAGTTTCCATGAAAAAATTGTCAGCAATCCGTCTATGTTTAACTGGTATATAATTTGCCATTTGTAACCAGTCAATGGATACTAACGGATTAACAACTACTTCATTTAATTCAAATTTTTGAAATTTTTGGGTTGTTATTATCTTTCCTCGAGATTCTCCTACTTTTGACATGTAAAATGTCATTGTAAAACATCCGACGCTATAAATTCGTTAAGTTGGTAAACAAGTAAAGAGTTTTTGTTCAGTAAAAAGTATAAATCTTAGTTTTTGTTGTTATAAACGACAGCAGGATACTAGAATCATTAAAATCTAGAAATTAAAGAGTTAATTCATAAAGGGGCCTACTAAAGAGACGCCCTTTAGGATATTCGGACGCCCTGCTTACGGGCCGTAAGGTTCTTCACGGGCCGTAAGGTTCTTCACGGGCCGTATGGTCTGTCGGTAGTCAAATCAGTCATTCAAAAACGTAATTCAAAAACGTAACGGCCCGTGAATATGATCACGGTCGTATTTATTCACGGCCCGTGAACCTCTTCACGGCCCGTTTGGCATTCATCTTATGGGCCGTGAACTTCTTTACGGGTGCTAGTTTCACCTTTAATAATTTGACGAGATATATTATTCCTTGTTTTTCGTGTAATTTTGTATTTATTACGTTATTTGATATGAGGTAATATTCATCGATAGTCGTGTAAATTTGTATTTATTACATTATTTGATATGACGTAATATTCCTCGATATTCGTGTTAATTATGTGACGAGATGCAATATTTCATTTCAACTACTATATAAACGTTAGTTTATAAATTCATTTCATAATTCAAATTTCTACGATATAAATTGATTTCATTTCAACTACTACATAAACGCAATATTCCATTTCAAATACTATATTAACGTTAATATTTAACGTTACGATGTCTTTCTGAGATAGCAACTATTTATTCGGTTCGGAATCTAACTATTACCCTCAGGAGGGTTACGGTTATTACGATGAGGCTGCTTCAAACTATTTAGGACAGTTCGCGTCCAATTACGGCGGGAATGACGGCGGCGATGACAGGGGTGATAACGATGGCGATAGCAGCGGGGATAATGACGGTTCTGGTTCCGGTAAAAGAGGTTTATACGACACGAATCAGGTTATAAGATATATCATATTTAATTTTACTTTCATTTTACTTTCATTTAGTAATAACTAACTAAAAATATTAAATTGATTAGGTTTTCTCATCTCGTGAAGAATTAATTGATTGGGCAACTAACCTGGGGCGAGAAAATGAGTTGGTTATTATCACCAAACGTTCAAAAGAAATTCGAATGGTTTGGTGGTTAAAATTTGGTTGAAATGTGATCGGGGTGGTGTATATAAGGGAGCATCCACTCTAAGAAAAAGTGGTATGAAAAAAATAAACTGTCAATTTAAATTGCAGGGTAAGTACCAGATGCAGAGAGATGGGTGAATTATAGTTGTTGTGGATGATACTCATAACCATGAACCTGCTGAACACCTGGAAGGACATGCATACGCAATGAGGCTCACCGAAAATGAGCTTTCTACTGTAAAGAATCTGACCGATCAAAATATTGACCCTCGAAACATTCTAGGCACGTTGAGGGAACAAAATCCCAATAACGTGTCTGTGTTACGAACCATATATAACGCTCGGGCAAAAATAAAAAAGTCCACCAGAATTGGTGAAACCCCAATGCAGGTTTTTTTTTTCCATACTACAACAACAACAATATATTTACACCCCTCACATAGATGAACCGACAAATACCGTCGACGGGTTTTTTTTATACATTCCACATCTCACACATTATGGCGTGCGTACCCACACGTGCTGATGATTGACACAACATACAAAACTAACTTGTATAAAATGTCATTTGTTCAAATGGTTGGTGTGACATCCACCCTGAAATCTTTTTCTGTTGCTCACGCATTCATTGATTATGAGCGTGAAGCCAACTTCAGATGGGTGTTAGAGCAACTAAAAGCAACGCTGGAAGATAAGTGTATGGAGCCCCGTGTTATACTAACCGACCGAGACCTCGCTCTGATGAATGCGTCAGAAGCAGTTTTTCCGAGTGCTGTTCGATTACTTTGCGGATGACATATTTCGGAAAATATTGCTAAACATTGTAAGGCGAGTTTTTCAAATAAAGAGTGGGGTGCTTTTCAGCATGTGTGGTCGGTACTTATTAACTCTGAAACGGAGGACATATACGCTTATAATTACGACGGGCTTTATTGCAGATTGGTGTCCAACCATTCAAGTAAGTTTTCTAGTGTTATTCTTAAAAATATATGTATATTTACATAAAAATAAGTACATTTTTTAAATAGAAGTGCTGATGTATCTCAAAAATAACTGGTTGGACCCCTACAAAGAGAGATTTGTGTCGGCGTGGATAAATAGAAGTATAACTTCGGTCAGCACACAACGAACCGAGTTGAGAGCCAACATTCGTTGTTGAAAATTTACCTGAAAGAAACCAATAGCACCCTGGATAGATTTATTTATTTTATTAATAATATCTTAGCTACCTAGGAAATTGCTATAAAAGAAAGTTTTACCAAAAGCAAAATCATGCTTATGGTGCAGCATAATCATGAAGTGATTAAATTGCTGCGAGGTAACGTTTTTATTGCGGCTTTGGATATGTTAGTCGGTGAGATTAACAGGATAAATCATCTAATTATATCCAAAGAATCATGTGGCTGCCATCTTTTTACCAGCTGTGGTCTTCCGTGTGCTTGTAAATTAAACAATTACTTTCAAACAGGTGAATGTTCTTTTATGTTTTTATTTTTTCATGAAAACTTTTATTATATTTAATTTAATATATTATTTTATAGTTCAATGTATCCCGCTCGATGCCATTGATGTTTTTTGGAGGAAGCTAGATTTTTCACCCGCGTATATTGTACGGGAGGTTCAAGTAGATGTACATAAAGAGATGGATATGGTGACAAAACATTTACTTGTCCAACCTGAAAATGTGAAAAGATCATTGATTAATATTTTCAAATCTTTCATTAATCCTTCAAAAACGGATAAAAAACCTCCTAAAGTCCAAACACATACACGGGTCGTCCAAAAAAAGATAAGTAAAAAGAAACAATATTAGACCCCCCAAACATATTTCATATGTTCAACCTAGAGAAAAATTTGAAGGTCCGCCAACATATTCAAGTTCGGTGGTGAAGTCAAAATAAGAGCCTTTGCAGCGCAGTCAATCCATGTCTTCGAATCAAGAGCCAAATATGGATTATCTCAACAGAGTTCCAAGTTTTCATATATCCCGGGCGACAAAGATAAAAACAATTTTTTCCGGTTTAACCGCTGGATTCAATCATTCTTTTTCCCGTATATTTCAGGTGCGGATGATGTTTTAGCGGACGACAATTGTGGTTTTCGTGCTATAGCACTCGCACTGGGATATGGTGAAAATCACTGGCGTTTTATTCGTACGGAACTTATAGCTGAGTTGGATGAAAACAGACATAGGTACGCTGCGATGTTTCCTGATATAAACGAAATTAGGGAATCATTAAACTGGAACGGGTTAGGTACGGCTCCCCATAAAATTGGATGACAATGCCACCTGCTACAATCCTTATTGCTAACAGGTTTCGAGTGGTTATAATTTTTATATCTATCGGCAACTCCGCTACTTTTTTCCCGCTCTGGTTATCTTCTCGTGATATCAGTGAACATCATATCATTTCAATTGCTTATGTTCAAGATAGCCATTTCATTAGAATTCGATTAGTGAGTGACTACCCAATGCCTGTTCCGAGCAAATATTGGTATTTGTACAAAACAGAAAACGCTAATGATTGGGAGGCTATATACGGAAGTCAAATTAAAAAATATCTTGAACTAAGGCCCGTAGACCCGTTGAACGTATAGATTTAATATAATTTACACATTTATCAATTCTTTATTTATTCAATTCTTTATTTAATTCTTTATTGTTGTTGAATTGTAAACATGTAATCTATTATTTATTCAATTCTTTATTGTTGTTGAGTTGTAAACATGTAATCAATTCTTTCGTTTTCCAAAAAAAAATGTAATAAGAAGATTATCGAATTTTTTTCAACCTTTGAATTTTGTTTATATGAGCTGGGCATTTGGTTAACATAAAAGGTGTGTAGGAATGTTAATGATATGAGATGCATAATATTTGTTGAGATTCAAGTATGTTTTTCAGTGCAACTTTTCCGACTGAGATTCAAGTATGTTTATATAATTGCAGAGCCTGGCGTCGGATTTTCTGAAGGATTATATATTTCTTTCTGTGGGACGAGCAGGTTCAAGTACTGATTTTATTCTTCAAAAGTTTGATTTAATATTATTCGTACAAACCACTTCCTCCACAAGCACAATCAATTGTAAACATATAATTAAACATTTAAATATCATCCAAAATAACTCATAATATATAAACATAATTTTTCAATTTTTTTACATGAAAGGTAAATAAAACAATAAAATCCTACTATCTATGCGTCATGACCACCACCAGCATCACCACCACCAGCATACTCCGCATCACCACCACCAGCAGCCTCCTCGTCATCACCCGCAGGTCGTCTGACAAACGGAGGCAACTCCGGCCGGGGGGGAGGTCGATACCCTGGCTAGCAGCAAAAATGTTGTACGCATCCGCCATCCATACTAACAAGGCGTGGGACTGGCGCACCAAATGTAGTGACTCCGCCATACACTCCCCCGTCGGCTGAATCTGTCGAATGATGGTCCTGGAACAGGCGGTGGGACGGGTGCTCTGGCGTGTGGCTGGGGCTGCGGCTGCTGCTGCGGCGCCGACTGCTCCTCCTCCTCACCAACGTCCGACACCGGCTGCTAGATGGTCCGACCACCATCAGTGGACCATCGGAGGTCGTCGCCGAATTTGGCGGCAATCCCCATGGCCATGACGGTCTGTCGACCCAAAATCCGAGGCGGCGTGTCCGTCGTCTGCCTCGCAATTAGGGCGTCCGTAAACAACCCTGAGCGCGAGGGAACGACGGTGATGTACGAGCCGCAAATAATCGGGCTATCCATCTGCAAAACAATCAAATAATAGGCATAATTATGAATCGCATAATAGATAATACTTATTTATTAAAAATTAATATAATATTTTTTACCTTGCCCTGAATGACGCTCAAAAAATAGGCGGCCATGTAGTGACCTGGATTCATCCGTTTAGGTGAAAGCAAGGCCCTCAGAAAAAATAAGTCAAGGAGCGACACCTGCTCCATGTTCTGGTCTCTGCCGGCAATGGTGCCGGCAATGCACCGGTGTAGATACCGGTGCAAAGGATCCCTAATGGAGGTCGCCCTAATGGCGCCCTCCCACGGCTGGTCGGAAATGGTCGGCCACCGTCCGACCAAAGGAGCCGCCTCCGACTGGACCTCGTCAGAATAAAATTGAGGATCCTGCGTCTCCTCGTGGGTGTAAAACCCAATAGTCACCGCCCACTGAGCGAGGGTGAACTTGTACCTACCGCTCCCCAGCATAAATCGAACCGGTATGTGCTCGCGGGGGTCCTCATCCTCAATGGCGGGAGTGAACACAAACGTTTCCGAGTAATTCACGCCAAAATTGTAACGGAATATCGGAATGACCCATGTAATACACTCTCCATGTTTGGGAATCACCGTTACGTATAAAGTGAATAACATTCTGAGACCAATTCCTCCCGTTCTGCCAATTATGGTTATCTATTGGATCAGGAATACTTTCCACAATATCTCGTGAGTTTGAAGAGGACTCATTTTGACGTCTTCTACTACCTCCACGAGAAGACATTTTAACTGTTTCGTTTCTCACTAACCATATATAACAAGTCATATATATAACGGTTTATATAGAATCTTAAATCGAATCAAGGAATAATACGTCGTGTCACATAATTATAAAATTTAAAAGTGCACGCAAATCGAGGAAAGTAAATTCTCAGAAGGACAAGTACGGCCCGTGACGGGCCTCACGGGCCGTTATGGAGCTTGTTAACGGGCCGTGGGTGTGGACATTTACGGGCCGTTTGTTCCTACACGGGCCGTGAGTAGATGTAGTTGTGAAAATAAAATTTCGAACACCTCACGGCCCGTGAGGCCCTTCATGGGCCGTGAAAAAAATCAAAGAACGTCCGGGTATCACCTAACAGGGCGTGCAATTAGCCGTTACCTTCGTTAAAAGAACCTTTAATTATTTGACACGAGATTAACATTTTGTAATATCAATGTGCTTTCATAATAGCTTTGACTAGTAACTAAATATCTAGAACATTTTTTAATTGGTAAGACTTCACGAATCACGATAATCTCTCTTTTATCTGATGGTGCCGATTTGCTGTTATAAACAGGGGCATACTGAAAATTCAACATCATACATTTAGTCTACGTCTAGCAAATACCAAGATTTTGCGTTTAACAGGGGCCGGAGCTTAAATATTTTTACAGGGGGCGAGGGAAAAAATTAAATTTTTTAAGGGGACGAACTAGAGTTTTATATAAAATTTACACTGCCGGGCAAAAAATTTACACTACCAGTCTAAAATTTAACACTACCGATGAAAAAAAGAGGGGGGCGGCGGCCCCCGGCCCCTTAAAACCTCCGCCATTGCGTTTAACATGACGCGATCGAAATTGATTACAATAAACATTCATAGATTAGCCAAAGACATTATAGCCCAGCGGCATATTGGTGGTGAGATAAGACTTAGGGCCTATTAGGTTATGGGTTCGAATCTCTCAAATGGGGTGTTTCTCATAATTATGAGTTTCCTCCTGAATTAATGACTTGGTGGTAAATATGATCGTGTGGTAACACCACGATTAGGTCGTGATACTCAGTGATCCGTGAGATTCCAATTTAACCGTTAAAAAAAACATTCACAGATTAGAATTGAATAACAACAAATGAACTAACAATCTTTTAATGGCTTCATAAACACCAGCAATTAAAGATGGTGATTTATTTGACATGGATTGAAGACGCATACATACATACATACAGATCCACACAAACTGACATTCTTTCAAACGACATCAAATCATCCAACAAATAGATTCACAAACTAAACCCCAAAATCAATTACCACCATCATCCTTCTGGGACGCATTGGGGTTATACATCTTGAAATTCGGTGCAGTCAAACTCATCCCACCAACCACATCCGAATCAGCAATCGGACCTCCGGCGAACGACGGGCCCGTTTGAGACTTTTCCCTTTTCCCGACGTCGTTTAGCGACGGCGGTTGACCGGAAGGATACTGATAACCACCGCCGGAAGGATTAGAAAGCACGATCGGCCTCACAGATCCAATCGACGGCGGTTGCACAGCGCCGCCGTACCAATACGAGCTTCCTTGGCTGCGGAATCGACCGGAGAACGACATAGTTTGAGCAGCGTCAAGATCTTGATCGTAGGTGTTGATATTCGGGGTGGGTCGTTGGTCGGTCGGAGGTCCGAACGTGTCGGCGGTGGCTCCGATGGGGAGATTGTTGTGGTTAACGTTCATTGTCGCCGGCGATGATGAAGATTGAAGAGGGAGTTGGTGTTGTGACTTGTGATGTGTTTTCGATTAGATATGAGATGTAGTATTATATTAGATATATATATATATATATATATATATATATATATATATATTATATATATATATATATATTTATATAGAGTAGAGTATGATATGACTATACCCTACACGAAAGAGGTAGGAAAAAGCAGCCGCGTCAACACGCAGAGTTTACATAGTGACTAGAACGACTTGTTTCCCACGTATACCGAATACTAATAGTCTTCTGGATAAACACACACTACTTCTAGACTATTTGTATTTATATTTTTGACTAGAAATCTTAGTCTCAAGATACATTAGAATATTTCATTAAAAACAGATGCAGCTTGATTATAATTATATATTAGGTCAAGATTAAAAATCTGTTCGTCCAGTAGTGTAAAATTTTAATCTGACGGTATATGTATATATATACACACTAGTAGGGACCCGCGCGTTGTGACGGCAGCAACAATTTATAATGCGATACTAATTTTCTGTTAGTTTATCAATCTTCTTGTAATATATTGTATTGTACATCAATTAGTTTATTAAAGTTGTGAAAAATTGAATAACCTAAATCAAATCAAATCAAATCAACTTTCATATGATCTTAAGCCATTTGTGGTTCTAAACACAACTTAAACGTGGAGGCAAAAGGCATAGTTATGCATCACACATGTGCTGAAGTTTAAAAATGATCATTTTAAAACTATAAATTTCATATTTCCATATTTTAACTTTTAAATTTTGTTTCCACTGCCAACAAAGTTTTTCTCAAATATAAGATCTAACGATTTGATAAAAACATTTCCTTTTTATATTACTTTTTTTCAAATTTAATTTATAAAGTTCTTATTATAGATTAGATACTCACTACTACAATTAAAAAGTCTCTTTTAAACAATCAAAGCATAGTGAGTAATCTATTGCAAACAATCAATATATCAAAGCTTTTACTATGAACATTAAAGCAAATGCAATTTAGCTCCACATTGATACTGAAAATGCATAACAGATTGAATACAAGATCAAAATTTTAGTAGAGGAGGTGAACATAAATCAAACTAAAGTGTGTCTAGATGTTATTTAGATAAAACTATGTGATCTTTTGTTTAAAACACAAAGACTGTTGCGATGCTTCTAAAACAGTTCAATGGAATCATGTTTATAAACACACAAGTGTGTTAACAAATATTCGAAGAATCAAAACGAATTTCTGCCATAACAGGCCCGGAAATAAATTAATCTACTTTTACCTTAAAGTAAATCGAATAACAAAATTATTGTATTATAGATTTGACTATTTATATGGAAGTCAAATATAGAAACAGTAAGAAGTCAACATTCGTTTAAAATTGACAGAGAACAATTATATCATAAATTTTTTTCTTTTATGAACTCATTCAATAATCAGACCCGAACCATAGGAAATCATATATAAATCATGTTGGTAAGAAGTAGGAACATAAATTTTAAATCATGTTTGTAGAAGATATACATTAAAAATATAAGAATGAAGAACATCTTCAAGAATTAAACAAAGAATAGACAACTTATAAACATAAACACCACATCATCAATCATATCGATCTATACAACACATATATACATCTAACATCCACCCTATGCTTCTCCGAATCTGATTTCTAACCATGGATAATCAGAATTCAGTTTGTAGTTTCGACTTCTTGAAAATCAAGATATAAACTTATTTCGAAATTCTAACCTGCAGGTTTGCAGCTTGCCAAATGAGAAGCAACGGAATGGACAGCTTGGGAATGTGAATTTCCGGTGATAGCAGTAGCCAAGGCTCTCAATATCCTGAAGCAACGGAAACAATGGAAACGAATTATTCAAGTATGAAAACATCTCATGCATAATATGTGGGATTTATACTACCCTAAATCATGGCTTTACAACAGATGAGTAATTTTATGCAAACTACAGAAACAGAGGCAAAAGGAAGTTCAAATTGTACCTGCAAATGACATTAGCAATGGGTAAAGGTGTGACAAAAAAGAAACAGAACCCTCACATACAATAATTTTGTAAGGCCCCGCTCACCGGGCGCCTTACCGTTGGTTCTTCATCGCACATATAACGTACATAATGTATATATCATTACTCGTAAAACATTCGTTTAATACATGATCATAACATACGCAGCGGAATTAATAAAATATATACATTCTCATTCATTCACAAAAGCTTTTACATCATTGCCTTGGTTACAAAAATACAAGCTTTTCCTTACATTGCTTAACTATACTATGATTGCTGCTGATGCATATTCCACAGCAATCATAGGGTCATACAGCGACCTCTACCGAAAGAAAATAATAAATAGAAAATATAATCTTCTTCGTAAAGAAGATATTATGTTCAAAATATATTTTTCTTCATAAAGAAGATTTCTTAAATAATCCTGTTTATCAGGATTATCAAGAAATCTTCCACTTGCATGCAACATAATGTGTTGCGCGCATTACGGGCCCACAACACATGACGTGGCTGCATAATCAAAAAGTGAATGCCATCCCAAAAGAGCTGAGTAGCCGCCTCGTGCCATCCTCAGCAACACTACCTGCGAACTGGAAAACACATAAAAGTCAGCGTTGCTGAGTGAGTTCTAGTTTTATAATAAAACATACTTCATTCTCATTAACTGCTCTTTCATACATGTGTTCACACATCATACGTACACGTAGATAATATTATATTATCTCATCATTCATTACTTACTTTCATTCGTGTACTTTCATACATACATACTTTACATACTTTACATACTTTCGTATGTCTTTACTTTCATTCATACTTTACATACTTTCGTATGTCTTTACTTTCATTCATACTTTACATACTTTCGTATGTCTTTACTTTCATTCATACTTTCACTTCATACGTTCGAACATTCATTTATTCATTCATTCATTTATTACTTTCGTTCGAACGTTCATTACATTCGGTGACATGTACAGTACCCCCTTTCATCATACATACTACTGGTGCTGGACCTGTGGTGGTTAGCCACGAACGTTGTGCACAAATGCTGATCCAGTCACCTGGGGTAGGTACATGCACCATCATCTTTTCACTTTACTTCTAACATACGTTAGCCGAGTCTCCTGCAGTGCGCGACTGCTCACCTCAGTGACAATCTTATGATTGCCTGCTAACCGAGTCTCTTGCAACACGAAGTTGCTCACCTCATTATCAATCTCAATGATTGACCCGATGTACATCCTTAGGGGTAGCTAACCCGTACACCGTTGAGCTAACACCTGCCAGGGGTGTGCACCTCCTTCATTTGCTTGCAAGCCTTTCTTACTCTCTTTCATTAATGCATGCATTCATTCATCATGTTCCTTCTTTCATTATCTTTCACTTTACGTTCTTAATACATTCATTTCTTTCGTTCATTCATTCACGTAAAGTTATTAAAGATAGAACACATACACATAAGGAACATACATACTTACATATCATCAGTATTCACCATTTAACATGGCAACATCATACTAACATACATACATCATACTAACATACACATAACATTCATTCATCATCCTACAAGGCATCATTCATATATGGCATACAACAGGTGCAACCATGCAACATCATCATCACTATCATGCCTATGTTACTCATTTTCCTTAAATTAATCAGATCTTACTAAGCCTGATCTGCATTTCACATTCTGGTTCATCCGCATTAGTCTGATCGTCCGCATTAGTCAATGCGGATAAGGAATGCCTTGTCCGCATTTCATCTTCAATTCATCCGCGTTGCATGCCATCCGCATGAGTCATTGCGGATGAGGAAATGCCTTAACCGTATTTCGCATCCTACCCGCATTGGTCAATGCGGTCGAAGAATGCCTTGGCCATTCTTCCTGACTTGTCCACATTAGATCAATGCGGCTGAGTATTTCCTCAACCGCATTTCCTGACCCATCCGCATTTGTTAATGCGGCTGAGCAAAATGCCTTGACCGCATTTTTCTTAGTCATCCGCATTAGTTAATGCGGTTGTATTAATACCTTAGCCTCATTTTGTTTTAGTCATCCGTATTAGTTAATGCGGTTGTATTAATATGACCTGCAACTCAACTTGTGCCCTTTTCCATAACCCCTTCATCATCATATCACCCCCCATTAGCACAGATTCATCATACCATCTACTTAAAACAGGCTGCACATCATGCACATCATAGAAAGACTCCTAAAGCATACATCACAGTGCGCACACGAACAACATGCTGAAATTCGTAAGTCTGCACTAAAAAATCCTATATACGGTAAGCATAGCAACCTGAGCAGTCCATACACACACATACTCGTACATACGTACATGAATTAAGCACTCAAGCTCGAAAACAGTTGTACAATGTGTCCAGCCCCAAAATCATTCAAAATAGGTAAAACAGGGGTCTTAGAACTCACCTTGTGTTGCTGAGTAAGGCTTCTTCAAAACCCGTCGTCGTGCGACCTCGTACCTCGAATCAGCCCCCTTCTTCTTCTTGTTCTTCCTTCAAATTCCCGTGGTCTGCTCTTTCTCTCTCTAGAACACTTCGAAGATTTGGGGTTGTGAGAAAAAGTGGGCAGCCATCCCCATGTATATCAGATATTTCTCTTTTCTTTGTACTTTTGCACAAAACCCCCTTCTACTTTCTCTTTCTTTTCCTTTTCCTCCAAAATTCTTTCTTTTCTTTTCTTCTTATTATTTCCCTTTGTCTAATCCAAATTGCGGGTGTTACAAGTTTGAGTCGAACAAAATCCTAATTCAAAATCATTAAATAACTGTCACACCCCGACCGACGGCGGAATCATCGGAGCGGACGAGGGAATGATTGATTGTTCATAACTCATGATTGTCTAATTGTGTAAATAATATTAAAATCAGATTACATGATAACATGAATTTAATAGATACAAATACAACAGTTAAAGTCACAAATAATAATTGTCTTTTGTTTTGACTAAGTCCAGGTCTTATATGATCAAGTAGAAGTCCACTAGCTTGCTTAACCTGAAATCATGTGAGAAAATAAAGTCAGCTAACGAATTAGCTGGTGAGTAATCATAGTTTTGAGTATACATATAGATTGATTGATTGAGAATAATTCAATTCACCAGGTAACATTAAGACTTATATTGCAATAGTAAAGCATATAGATAACCGACACAATAGAAACCCCTTGACTTGACACTTGCATATAATAGACTCCACACATACACCATAGATTGACTCTTGCCTCTGGCACAATCACCACTCGACTATTCATATGGGGTGGGTTTGTATAATCACCACTCGTAAGCCATGTGGGGTGGATTATCCCAAACCAGTAGATCTACCATTGATACCAGGATTGATTGATTGATTGAATTAGGGTTTTACTGTCGTCCAGTTATCATAGTATGTTCACATAATTGCAAGTAATAACATAACCTGTCTTGAATTGAATTTAGAATGAAGTAACAATAGAATATCATGATTGAATATATTGTATCACATGATTTCCCCCAAATAGGAAATGATTTAAAAAGGGGATATGAATACTCACCTGATTGATGAGATTGGATTTTGATCGTGATAGGTTAGACACCTGTGATTTCCTTACGGTTAACCTAAGGAACGGTGTCTCGTGTTAGAATAATAATGATTTGAAAGTTTGGGAATGTTTTAAGGTTTCCATTTTGATTTTGAATGGTGGTTTAAATATTCTATCTAATTTGTATGTCTTGAAACAAATAGATTTATTGAAAATGTTTATGTTTAGATTTTAGAAATAAACGTATTAGTTTACGTATCTGTTTGATTTATTGTGAAAATGTGGAAAAATAAATAATTAATCTTATTAATTAATTATGTGATAATTAACTAATATGTTTAATTATTTAATTTATTAAAAGAAATGAAATTGTTATTTAAAATGATTTAAATATAATAAATTTATATATTTAATCATTATTTAAACAATAATAAATATTGTGTGAAATTATTACAAATAATATTGTGTCAAATAATAATTCAATAAATTAAATTATTATTAGGAGTTCATTTTTATTTAAATAATTTTGTATTATTTATAACTTTATTTATTTAAAACATTTATTAAAAATAGATAAAATATTGAAACAAATTCCAGAAAAATAATTTAGTTGTTTAAATATTTTTAATGTCTTAAAAATATTTTTTATGATTTTTATGAATTTTTTTAGAATTTTTAGAGGCTTAAAATGGCCTAAAAAAATGTTAAAAAAATATAGGAGGCTGCCGGGTTTCGAACACGGGACCTCTGATTTGTCATGGGCGAACAAGACCAGTGTACCATAGCTGTATCTGCGAAATAATCCAGAGTCCAAACCTTTTAAACACAAACTCAAATCAAACCCCCAAATTGATATGAACCCTAGCTTTGAATCCATTCAATTGAACTCGAAATCGACAACGATTACAGCCAAGATCATGGGGCTTTTGTTCCCCATGAAAAACCGAATATGTATGTATGTTTAATTACATGGATAGCGTTCGATTCGAAGCTTACCAAATGAAGAACAGGTCGCGGCCCAGTGGGGTGTTCGTTTGATGATCAAAACTTGATTATAATCAAATTAAACTCTAGGAAAGCTTCGAATGATGATTGGGACTAGAAACCCTCTGCCAATTGAAAGTTTTGAAGCTTGATTTGTGGTGTTCGAACAGTTGCAGGTCCGCGATGAAGAAGGTGTTCGAATGGTGCTCAAACCATAACCATAATCAAATTAATCTTAGGGTTAGCTTCGTATGGTGATGAGGAACAATAACCCTATGTTGATTTCGATTAAAATTGAGTGGAAGTTGGTTAAAATTGGAGTTGCAGGTCCGACGGGTTCGAGTGTTCGAGAGGTGATGTTTCGGTTTGTTTTTCATAAAATTGAATTCAAATGTAGGTTATAAACGACTAGTGCGTGATTACTTTCGAATAACATAATACGTAGTGCCCGATTTTTGGGTTTCTTTGGCCGACAATGGGGTTGGGGCGGTGGTGGGATTGTGACGGGAAAGGGGAAAGGGAAAGGGGGTTGGGTTTTAGAAGTTGTCACAAATGGTCCCTGTGGTTTTGGTTTTGGTAGTTTTTTTTTTTAAAAGTTAGTTTTTTTTAGTTTTATAAATTACACAATACCCCCTGGATATTATTAATCAAATTATTATTGTTATTATTTTTATTATCGTTATTATTATTATTATTTATTATTATTAATACTATTATTATTATTATTATTTTTATTATTATTATTTTTTTTCACCGAAATACGCGATGTTACAGTCTCCCCTGCTTTAGGAAATTTCGTCCCGAAATTTGTTCACGAGGAGGCTGAAACGAAAAGATGAGGATACTGGGATTTCATTTGGTACTCACGTTCCCAGGTGAACTCTGGGCCTCGTTTAGATTCCCAGCGGACTTTGACAATGGGTATCCGACTGCGTTTGAGTTGTTTGACTTCCCGATCCATAATTTCCACAGGTTTCTCAATAAAGTGCATAGATTCATCAATCTGGACTTCGTCGAGTGGAATGTGGAGATTTTTATCGGCTAAGACATTCTTGAGATTTGAAACATTAAACGTTGGTTGTATATTGCTGAGCTCTTGGGGTAGTTCAAGCTTGTAGGCTACTTTCCCAATTCGCTCGTGTACTTTGAATGGACTCACGTAACGAGGTGCTAGTTTGCCTTTCTTTCCAAAGCGAATCACTCCCTTCCAAGGTGATACCTTAAGAAGTACGAGATCACCGACATTGTATTCCATGGGCTTACGTCTTTTGTCAGCATAATGCTTTTGACGATTTCTAGCAGCGATCAAGTTATCACGGATCTTATGAATCTTGTCGGTTGTTTCTTGTATCAATTCCGGACCAGTAATTAGTGATTCACCAACTTCAGACCATACAAGGCCTCAAATGGTGCCATCTGTTGGTCTGGTAACTGTTATTGTAAAAGTATTCGATCAACGGAAGATGAGAATCCCACGATCCACTGAAATCAATGACACAAGCCCGGAGCATATTCTCGAGGGTTTGTATCGTTCTTTCAGTCTGACCGTCGGTTTGCAGATGATAGGCCGTGCTAAGATTCAGTTGAGTTTCGAGAGCTGATTGAAGACTTTTCCAGAAAACGAGAGATGAAGAAACCATCACGATCAGAGATAATATCTTTACTTGACAATAGATTGTTTAGGAAGACTACCATCACGTAATCAGGTTTTGATGATAACTCACAATAAAAGTCGATAGATAAGGAATTAATGGTTTGATGTAGTTAGATCAAGTCAAAACATGAGAATAAAAGGGAAAGAAGTCGTTTTAAGAATTTAAATGCTCCAAACTTGGAATCAAAATCAACTTAAAATGATCAAGTCTTTGTTCAAGTTCAGAGATCATGCTTTGGCTTGATAAGTCGAAACACTAACATTATTTCACCCTTCAAGTTACTACATGCGTCCCGTCACTTGATTACACCATGGTAAGTTGATGATCAAGAAATGGGAATAGTCATCAAGGTGTGGTTTTCACCCCTAACTTGATGGTGTACTCTCAAGGTATGACCACTAACTTACCAATCAAAAAGTTCGATCTGAGGATCTACAGAAATAAGACGAGATAACTCATCATTAAGGTGAGGGATTCACTCCTATCTTAACGATGAATTTTTACAAAACAAAATATAACAAGATAAACTTCTTCATCAAAATCCAGAATTCACTCCTACTTTGATGAGGTCGTTTCATTTGAGAGAAATACAATCCATAAGAATGATATCATCATCAAGGTATGAATTTCACGCGTACCTTGATGATTGAGCTTGATATTAACAAGAAACAATCGAAGATTGACATTTGTCACCAAAGTACGGGTTTCAATCCTATGTTGGTGAGATTATGTCATTTGTGAAATGCAAGTTCCAAAGTGAATAATTGAAGTCAGTCCTCGAGATAAGGAAATCACCCTAATTCAGAGGATGAAATTTCATAAAACACGTCATTGGAAAACCATTTATTGAAATGAATAAAGAATCATCACCAAATTAAGGGAATCACCCCTGTTTTGATGAGTTAAAATCATTTAGGAGATTCGAGTGTCCTTAGTCATAGGTTGACTTGCAAACTCTTGCATCTCCCGCGGTGCAAACGGTTCAAAGTTCGACTTAACAACGAAGGAAAAATATTTCAATTAGAAATTTAGAAATTTTCAAATTACATCAATGTAACAAAAGGAAATCACGATTACAAATCTTGAATTAAATCAGGAAAACGAAATCAAGGACAAGAATTATTCAACACCACATCATTGGTGGCTTGAGCTTGTTGAGTATTGATGTTGAAAGCACGTCCTTGAGCCGTAGGAACTGGGATGACAAGTTGAGGGCATCGATTGCGAAAATGGTTCGGATCACCACATTGATAGCATGCACGACCCTGGGTAATTGCAGGAAGATGTTGGTGAACTGGTGCATTAGTCGGAGCTTTAGCAGCACTCCTGCACACGTTGAATGTATGACCCAAACGACCACAATTTGTGCATTGATGACATTGAGTGTTAGCGGGATGATGGTAATTGCAGATGTTACACAGTGGATGGGGTCCAGCGTATGGCTTTCTCATCAACGATTGGTTGTTTACTGCTGGTTGACGAGTTGGAGGGACTTGATTAATTGGCACAGCAGGGGTAATCACAGCAAAGTTTTGAGAATTGGCCTTCCTCTTCTTGTTCTTGGAAAGCTCGGCTTGGTCGGATTTGACGGTTTCATTAGGAAGTTTATCGGTATTTTTCTTCGATCCTTTCCTGGTTAAGGAACCAGCTTTCACATGATTATCGGTTAACTGTGCAGCCAGCCTGATAGCATCTTCTAGTGTTGAAGGATTCCTTCCTAACACCGTATCCTGAATCTGCATGGGTAGTCCACCAATGTATTTCTCGATGGCTCGGGAGGTAGGGGTAGCAAGATGCGGTACCAAAAGGCTCAGTTCGTGGAATCGGTTAGTGTATGCTAGGTTCTCGCCACTATCTTGGGTTAATTCCCAGAATTCAGCTTCCAGTTTCCGGATTTCATTTCTTGGGCAGAACTCTTTAGTCATGAGATCCTTAACTTCAGTCCATGTTAAGGCTATAGCAGTTTCAGTTCCACGGGTTCGTTTCTCTCCGTTCCACCAAGTAAGTGCGCGTTTCTGAAGAACACTTGTGGCATACCGGACTTTCAGATTTTCAGGGCATTCACTGTTTAGGAAAGTGTTCTCGGTGCTTTCGAACCACTGTAGTAATCCAGTAGCACCTTCAGTTCCACTGAACTTAGTGGGGTTGCATGAACTGAAGTGTTTGTAAGTACAAGTTCGGGGAGGGTTTGGTGCAGTTGGGTTTTGAACAACATTATTGCCTTGGTTCAAATGGGTAAGTAGAGTTGGGATGACCGCAGTAACTTCACGTGCTACAATAGCAGAAATCTTACGGCCAGAGTTTCTAGATCGTGAACGGATTCGACGAGAAGACATGCTGTATAATATGGAAAGAAGAAACGCTATGAGAAACGGGTAATTGGTTTTTAAAACTTTTCAACATAATAAAATCGTTAATGAGATTGTTTGAAATAACAATGAGAGGTTAGGAGTGTAAACGTTCGGTTCGCAAACCAAAACGAATACGTTGACTTATCAAAGTATTTGTGTCCAGCACGAGGACATGCGTACCTATAAGCGAATACTCATCTCGGGGGTTCCCAGGTAAGGTAATCAAGTTGTATGAAATACCTTGCCTAGACAGAACACCTTAAGATACAGGTATCCCACTCTTCCAGCATTGCATGTTCTCGGTCGTGTGACACGGACTTTGACGAGATTTGAAAACCACGAATAACAATCGAGTTTTTGGAGTTTGAAATCACTTGAATTAGGCACACAGTGCCTTAGAGTATGAGTTAAGATTCGTGTGTATATTGATAGATTCAGAGTGTATGAAACATAATCAGGTATAAACATGTAAAGCACATACAATCCTATCTAAGCATATAAATACATGAGAGGACTCGTGTGTAAAGGTACTTAGTTATAGTCTAGGTCATTCCATTTCTAATAACCTAATTCCCTATAACCATGGCTCTGATACCAATCTGTCACACCCCGACCGACGGCGGAATCATCGGAGCGGACGAGGGAATGATTGATTGTTCATAAACTCATGATTGTCTAATTGTGTAAATAATATTAAAATCAGATTACATGATAACATGAATTTAATAGATACAAATACAACAGTTAAAGTCACAAATAATAATTGTCTTTTGTTTTGACTAAGTCCAGGTCTTATATGATCAAGTAGAAGTCCACTAGCTTGCTTAACCTGAAATCATGTGAGAAAATAAAGTCAGCTAACGAATTAGCTGGTGAGTAATCATAGTTTTGAGTATACATATAGATTGATTGATTGAGAATAATTCAATTCACCAGGTAACATTAAGACTTATATTGCAATAGTAAAGCATATAGATAACCGACACAATAGAAACCCCTTGACTTGACACTTGCATATAATAGACTCCACACATACACCATAGATTGACTCTTGCCTCTGGCACAATCACCACTTGACTATTCATATGGGGTGGGTTTGTATAATCACCACTCGTAAGCCATGTGGGGTGGATTATCCCAAACCAGTAGATCTACCATTGATACCAGGATTGATTGATTGATTGAATTAGGGTTTTACTGTCGTCCAGTTTATCATAGTATGTTCACATAATTGCAAGTAATAACATAACCTGTCTTGAATTGAATTTAGAATGAAGTAACAATAGAATATCATGATTGAATATATTGTATCACATGATTTCCCCCAAATAGGAAATGATTTAAAAGGGGATATGAATACTCACCTGATTGATGAGATTGGATTTTGATCGTGATAGGTTAGACACCTGTGATTTCCTTACGGTTAACCTAAGGAACGGTGTCTCGTGTTAGAATAATAATGATTTGAAAGTTTGGGAATGTTTTAAGGTTTCCATTTTGATTTTGAATGGTGGTTTAAATATTCTATCTAATTTGTATGTCTTGAAACAAATAGATTTATTGAAAATGTTTATGTTTAGATTTTAGAAATAAACGTATTAGTTTACGTATCTGTTTGATTTATTGTAAAATGTGGAAAAATAAATAATTAATCTTATTAATTAATTATGTGATAATTAACTAATATGTTTAATTATTTAATTTATTAAAAGAAATGAAATTGTTATTTAAAATGATTTAAATATAATAAATTTATATATTTAATCATTATTTAAACAATAATAAATATTGTGTGAAATTATTACAAATAATATTGTGTCAAATAATAATTCAATAAATTAAATTATTATTAGGAGTTCATTTTTATTTAAATAATTTTGTATTATTTATAACTTTATTTATTTAAAACATTTATTAAAAATAGATAAAATATTGAAACAAATTCCAGAAAAATAATTTAGTTGTTTAAATATTTTTAATGTCTTAAAAATTTTTTATGATTTTATGAATTTTTTTAGAATTTTTAGAGGCTTAAAATGGCCTAAAAAATGTTAAAAAAATATAGGAGGCTGCCGGGTTTCGAACACGGGACCTCTGATTTGTCATGGGCGAACAAGACCAGTGTACCATAGCTGTATCTGCGAAATAATCCAGAGTCCAAACCTTTTAAACACAAACTCAAATCAAACCCCCAAATTGATATGAACCCTAGCTTTGAATCCATTCAATTGAACTCGAAATCGACAACGATTACAGCCAAGATCATGGGGCTTTTGTTCCCCATGAAAAACCGAATATGTATGTATGTTTAATTACATGGATAGCGTTCGATTCGAAGCTTACCAAATGAAGAACAGGTCGCGGCCCAGTGGGGTGTTCGTTTGATGATCAAAACTTGATTATAATCAAATTAAACTCTAGGAAAGCTTCGAATGATGATTGGGACTATAAACCCTCTGCCAATTGAAAGTTTTGAAGCTCGATTTGTGGTGTTCGAACAGTTGCAGGTCCGCGATGAAAAGGTGTTCGAATGGTGCTCAAACCATAACCATAATCAAATTAATCTTAGGGTTAGCTTCGTATGGTGATGAGGAACAATAACCCTATGTTGATTTCGATTAAAATTGAGTGGAAGTTGGTTAAAATTGGAGTTGCAGGTCCGACGGGTTCGAGTGTTCGAGAGGTGATGTTTCGGTTTGTTTTTCATAAAATTGAATTCAAATGTAGGTTATAAACGACTAGTGCGTGATTACTTTCGAATAACATAATACGTAGTGCCCGATTTTTGGGTTTCTTTGGCCGACAATGGGGTTGGGGCGGTGGGGGATTGTGACGGGAAAAGGGGAAAGGGAAAGGGGGTTGGGTTTTAGAAGTTGTCACAAATGGTCCCTGCGGTTTTGGTTTTGGTAGTTTTTTTTTGTTTAAAAGTTAGTTTTTTTTTTAGTTTTATAAATTACACAATACCCCCTGGATATTATTAATCAAATTATTATTGTTATTATTTTTATTATCGTTATTATTATTATTATTTATTATTATTAATACTATTATTATTATTATTATTTTTATTATTATTATTTTTTTTCACCGAAATACGCGATGTTACAATAACTATATAAAAAAGATGTAATGTGAGTGCTATTATTCAAACAAAAGTGAAGTCTCGAACCTGCTTTATTTTGGTTAATTAAGTAACGATATGCACACCTTCTGTGTGATCAACAAAAAGCAAGAATGTTAAACGCCAGTGTAAAAATCATAAGAAAAGTAAGGAACAAAATGCCAACCTCAGTGGTCGCGACAACAGTATCACCGGGAAGCATGCATTCGAACATCTACCTCAGAGTATGATAACTAAATTAATCAAAACAGATAGCTAAATCATATGTTGTTCCAACAAGCGTAAGCAAAACATTAAAAAGTAAGATCAATAACTCACCACAAAATACAATGGATTCTTTGCCGATCGAAGTATACCCAAACTAAAAACAAACCCACAAAAAATCAACAAAGCAAGATTGTCGTAAACAGAGCAAAAGTAGATATAAGAACTAATTCAATGCAAATATGAAGGTATGGTACAATAATCACAATAGACATTGGGTTACTGTGATGTTTAGACCCACCGACGACCTGCACAATCGCCTTGGATCAAAAAATCGGTAGTCAATCGCGAACTTGAATAAGTTTCCTTCACTGATTACTCAGAACTACATAGTCAATATGAAACCTTATAAAAAATGGAACCGGATACCCATCACCAAGATCCGAGACAAAACCCTTGCCCTTCAGGCCCAAACCCACTTCTAAACATAATTGTGAAGCATCACTGCCTAGAGTCGTGACGCACCCCCATCGCCAAGATTCAATTACACGGTACAAATCAGCCATTTTGATTCCAATAATTATATATACCAAAAAACCAATAGATGTAAACACAAATCCTTACCATGTCGATGATATGATACAATTATAGAAACATCAAAGTTGAAACTACAATATAATACTTAATATAATGAAATCAAACAGTTAAAGACAACGAGGGAAAACAAACTAACATATCATTTATCCAGACTTTGAGCATTCATATACATGGCTAAAGAAAACAGAGACAACAAACATCAACAAAATCTTCTTGAAAGAAAAGCTAAGAATGTACCTCAGATTTAACATTTGTCAAAGCATTTTTACTTTGACATTTGAATTGCCCGCCCATTTTAATTTCACTGTGAAAAGAAGCCATATTTGTGCAATCTAGGGTTCTGGTGTTGAAAAGAAGAAACAATGACTTTCCTCTATGAGAATGAAAGAAGATCGAACAGGTGCACAAAACCCCTTGACAAGCTTCCCGTCAAACTCTAATTGCATTGTTTGCTTTGGGAAGTTGTACATCAAGTTTCAATGTTTGTACATCTCTTAATTTTAAGAGTTTTGGGTGAAATTACTTTCTTGCCCTCCACAAATGCTTATTAATATAGTATAGATCAAGTTCGTCTCCCCTAATAAAAATTAGTTTCACCCCCGCCCCCCGTATGAAAGTGTTCAAGCTCCACCATTGAATAACGACGAGTGAAGAATTAAGGATGAGATTATTACTTTCATGAAATCATATGTTTGGTTTAAAAACTGTAAAACTTCCCAACCATGTTATCAATTTGGTTTTATGTTAGACTTTTTTTCTAACTATCTACTGGTTGGTTTCAAATATTTGAAACCGTGATAAACGATTTGATATACGGTTTGTACCAAAAATCAAACGTATAAAACCAAATAAAACCAGAAGATAAAAATAAATTGCTTTTTCTAACATTTATATTAGGTATAGTAGTGTTCTTCATTTCTTTGGGTATGGGCTTCTTTGAAATGAAATGAGTGAACTGCCTTAAGGGAACTATCTGTAAATATTTGATGTGAAAGTGGGCCAACAACTAATAGAATGAACGTGGGCTCGCTTTAATAAGATGGTAAGTGGTAACTATACATCCCATAATGCCATATTGCCATATGGCAAAATATTATGACAAAATAAAAAATTAAATTATAACAATATATATGTAGAAATCTATCATATCCAAAGATAAGTCAGAAATTTTAACTAACACTAAGCTATACTATATTATTATACTAATAGGAAACCCGCGCGTTGCGGCGGGATCACGACATGAATTCGGCATCAGTTCATTACAATAACCGTATTAAGCACATTCTTTTCTTTTGCTTCTTTTCACCCACCTGAAACAGAAAAAAAAGATTAATATAATTGATATGTTACTTATGATTCCAAAAACAGTAACTAAATATTATCTAATACATTAAACTATGTATTAAACTGCTCTAGATTGCATATGATATTCTATTATTCAAAGATAAATGATACATGATAAGATAAACGAAATTTAGATTCGTTGACTTTTTTAGTCAAAGTATGTAGTTTGTAACTCATTTTGAATACATAAAGTAGCCGGCACAAAGGAATCACTATTTGACCAAAATTGCCCCTGCACAAATTTGCAGGTCATACCAATACATACACATTATACACACTACCATTACACACACTTCCTTAATGGACAAAACAATTCATTATTCCATAACAAAATTGATACTTTTTTAAAATTATAGAAACTCATTTTGCTTATACCCGTTTTGACCTGAACCAAAATTGATATTTATTTTAAAATGACCAAACTCATTTGCTATCTAATGGCTTGAAACGGGTCGGTCTGGTTGGGCACAAATACCTTTATCTAAGATCTTGATATCCTTTATCTCAATCTCTACAAGCAATTCCACCCCTAAAAAACAATCCCACTGTTTATGGTCTCCTTTTCAGCATTGAATGTCTTAGTTTTGCCTTAATAGCCTGCTGATCGTTGCAGGACCCATCAAGATCAACACCAATAGACTACAAACAACATGGAATCATGATAAAGATATCCTAAGGGTTTAATATGTAAATAATGGTGGTTAAATGATTTGAGTCTGTTTGCCAGAATATTTCTTACGATCATTCATCTTTGTTTCTCTCAAACACAATTACAGAGAGAAACCCTAACACCATAAAATCATCCATCTTTATTGAAGGCAAACAAGACTTTTAATCAAGATCATCATGGCATCATCTTCATCTACAAACATGCAGAAGAATGAATCATCTCTTTCAAGTAAGTTTTATTAACCCTAATCAATTTATAGTGGTTGATTAGCTTTGGACTTGTATAATTGATATCATGTTTAGAATTCCATTCTACATGTGACATAAAAACAAATACCTTGTGGCAAATCTCTTCCCAGAATAACCCAAGTAATGTGTATGTTGATAAAAAGACAAAAGACCAGGAAGATCCAACAGTATTATGTTTAAGACCTGTCAATATTGTGAAGATAAATCTTTACAAAAATAGTAACACGGATATACCTTGGATACAGAATAACCTCCAGAATGGATGGTAAAAGTGTATAGTGTATACTTCTTTACCCGGGATCCATCTCAACAATGCTACTACAGAACCAAGAACACAGATGCAGTGAATGAAAGATTAATACTTGTATGATATTCCACTTTTTCAAGTCTTTAGATTTTATACAAAACTACAAACCTAAGTTGTTCTTAATAAAGGAATTGCCAGAGGGGACCATCTCTTGTATGATATTCCACTTTTTCAAATCTTTAGATTTTATACAAAACTACAAACCCAAGTTGTTCTTAATAAAGGAATTGCCAGAGGGGACCATCTCTTGCTGCTTGGTAGGAGAGATTATAGATTCACCTATGAGAAAATAATTAGGTTTATTATGCATTACATGGTACAGTTGAAAAACATGTATTTGTTAGACTTGTAGAGAGACGTTCAATACAGAACAAATTTTGAGTAGAGAATTACTGGAAACTCAAATAGTGGCTGTGATTTAGGAAGTTGCTCATTTCATATGAGATTTGAGGAGCCAAATTTTGGGAAAATATAATACTTTCGTGTATTTAGTCAATAACCCATTGCTGGTCAGTGGTCCCTGACCCATTAATATAGAGTTGATATTGTTTTTAAACCTAATTGTTTGTCAAACCCTGACCCATTACTCCATAATCGATCTATCAAAAAGTCAAACATAAAAAAAACAGGTTCAGTGTTGGTTTTGGAAGACCCAATCGGCCAATCCTGCAAATTTCTTCATAGAATCAAGAAATCAAAAACAGATCACAACTGATTCCAGCAACCGCTAACAGAAGTCCAACCATTCTATTTTTTGGAACCGCTTGAACACACCTGCTGACAGCAATATATATATACCGTCTACCCTTAATGCAGCAGGTAGTTGTAACTTAATAAGAATAAGTACTACAGAATACGGGTCGTATAAGTAATGAAACTAACAAACTAGCTAGTCACAAAGGCTCACTTTTCATTCTATTAGAAAGGAATCTATGTAAAGAAAATTTCCCCTTATGAATGATTTTACCCATTGCAGCAGGTCACCATTAGCAAGCCAGCCCAGAGTACATCAGGACCTATTGTATGTGCATTGCATATTGGCCTAATCAAACAAAATTCAAAGTTATTACTTTGTTACTTGATTTAAAAATAATATAAAAAACACATGCGTATCAAGGCATAGAACTGCTAATGAACATCATTTGATATGTTCGTTTTTCACAGCAACACTATTGAAAATAATTTGTTTCGATGTATACCCAGTGCAGTAGCATCTACAGAAGCAAACTTGAAATGATAAGTTGGTAACACAAGTTTTTAGTTATATTAAAAAAACATAAACATGTCTGAACTACAAATTCAATTCAGTTCATGGATGATGCATTTTCAAGCAACAAAGTCGTTTGACCCACTTAATAAAACAAATAATTTGCTGATGAAAATAATGAGGCCATAAAATCAAGACTTATTCATTATGAAGATGATGCAATAGACAGGTGGATAATTTTATATGCAAATTTTCATTTTAAGTTGGTAACACAAGTTCCTAGTTATATTTTCACAATTTTCATTAAATACCAACATACCTTGTAGTTGTTCCGTTTAGTCAAAATGCCAAATTAAGATTATACAATTGAATCAAATAAATAGATAATCACATAATTACTCAAGCATTGTGAACTTAAAAAGTTTGCATACTTTTGCAATGCTTTTTCTAGTACATTTGCTACCAATTGGTAGTTGACTCATCCTGATGAACAATTGACCATCTTGATTTATACAGGTCTTTCCATGTTTTATTGAAGTTCTTCAACCTGTAAAGTCATATAATTTAGTTCAAATTAAATGCTAAAATTTCAACTTGTAAAGTCATATGGTTTAGTTCAAATTAAATGCTAAAAGTTCAAATTAAATGCTAAAATTTCAACTTACAGATCTAGAGAGGCATCAGATGTTAGAGATACTAACCCTAGTCCATATGAATTTGAGGGCATGAATAGTAAAACTAACAAATCTAACTAATAGCAACAAATTAAGAATTTCGAATGCTTCCTTTAATCTGTGTACACGTACTATCAATCATCTCCATCCAAACGAAAGCTTAAACCTACATTCCCTAAATTCAACTAAAAGCAAAGATTCGAGTTAGGTTTGTGTGCAGAACAGATTAAGGAAGAACGGGAATCGAACCCACGAGACACTAGAATAGAAAGACTAGACTCACTAAAGGACTAACAATTAATTATAAGATTGGGGGGGGGGGTTGTTTAACAACTAGAAACTAAAATGAACAAATTAAAAGTAATTAAACTAAGAAATGCAGAAATGAACACAAAGAAGATGATTTAGAGGTACTGATTAATTAGAGACAACACTATCTAGATAGAATCCTAGTTGAGATGCATGAATGTAAGAATGGTTCAAAATTGTGAATAGATTGGTTTTCTAAAGATACATGTCCTAAGGAAGACTTAGTGGATCCCAGACCATTCACCGGATGTGACCAAAATGACCCCTAAAGACATGTGTTAAGTTCACCAATGGCTAAGCTTTCCTTTCAGTTAACCTAGCGATATTAAAGTACCAGATAGGTGTCGGATAATCTAATCTAACATACCACAAACATTTAACATGCAAGAGGTGACTTGATCATGGTTCAATTAAACATGATTAACAAGATTATCAAATTACCAGATTTGAACTGTTTACCAGTTATCAATTTACCTAGAATCTAATAACCAAGATCAATCAACTAACCTTTATCTTTCAATTTCCAGTTAAGATACACATTGATTTCTTATCCATTTACACATGCAATCCTAAGACTTTACTACGTCTAGCAAAATCCCTAGTAAACCACGAACACTAAGTTCCGTGCTAGATATGATAACCACAATTGAAAGACATTCATAGGCTAATCATATAGGATAAACATGCATCCAAGAACAGAAATCAATATATAATACTCATTCAATTCAACCAAAATCAAGTCTTTTACAATAATATCAAACATTCATCAATTCAACCATTCTAAACATTCACGATCATCAACTAATCATCATCTAGATAGTGTCTATTGAATTAGCTACTCATAACCAGTTCTAAACAGAAACAAAACTTATAATTCATGGTCCAAAACATCGTATTCAAGTTAACAATCGATAAAGAAAGTACGTAGAACCCGAAATCAAGTACACGAGTGATCCAAGTTTCGATTCTATGCTCCAATTGCTCCAATATGCTCCAAATCGACCCTCTGGTTCGTCTTCAGCCGATCCAAGTCGTGTCTTCAAAAATTAGGGTTCAAAAACGACTTAAACAAGCTTTAAACAAGTTTTTCACGTCTGAGGGTCCCTCGCGTCGCGCGACGGGCTTGGGGAAAACCTTCACGCAGCGCGACGGGGTAAAAATCTGATTTTTGATGCGGTGGCATTTTCGTAAATAAAGTGAACTCTGAGGTCCGTCGCGCTGCGCGAGGGGAAGCTAATTACCCGTCGCGTGACGCGACGGGGGTATCTTTCCAGAAAGTTTCTTCTTTTCTTTTCTTTTTTTTTTGTTGACTCGTCTGTCACCCGCAGCGCATCCGGAATCATCGTTTTCTCCAATTTAGCATATTTTCACCTCCTTTTATTCAAAAACCTACACAAACACAAAATATTAAGTAATAAACAAAAACGGGACGAAATCTAAACTAAATGACTCGAAAAACAAATAAAATGTGCACAGAAAATCGATGTATTTTGCAATACATCAGTTTGGTACCTCGGTCGTAGATCGGGATGGGGTTTGAAACAGGTTCGTCGCGTGGCTTTCAAGAGAAAGATTCGATGATTCATAAGAGTGTAGAGAATAGAGAATCTGAGACCTCGACGTGTGCGTGAGTTTGAATTTTAAAAGGAAGAGGCTGTTTGGGATTGATTTTTTATCTCCTTTTGACTTTTGAAGGGGTGAAAAGACCAAAGTACCCCTCCAAAAGTCACCAGAAGTTAAAATTTTTAACTTCTGGTGACTTTTGGAGGGGCATTTTGGTCTTTTCACCCATTCAAAAGTCAAAAGGAGATAAAAAAAGCAATCTCAAACAGCCACGAAGTCACTTCAGGGATGCTGCTTGGTTTGTTTGAATTTTGAAACTGGATTGAAAGCAGCTTAGCTTGTATTGAGGGGGAAAGTTGTAACATTGCTTATTTTTGTTAAATAAAGTTGATTTTTTTTTCTCGATACGTTGATGTTAATAATAATACTAATAATAATAATAATAATAATAATAATAATAATAATAATAATAATCATAATGTTAATGGTAATAATAAAATTAATAATAATAAGAATAATAATAACAATGGGTTATAAATATATATATATACATATATACATATATTATATATATATATATATATATATATATATATATATATATATATATATATATAAAGAACAATTATTATATAACCAAGTGCAGGGGGCATCATTGTAATTTATGAAACCTTAAAATAAACTTTTGTACATAAAATGTTAACAAATGTAACCACAGGGACCAAAAGTGTAATTTTCTTTTAAAACTTATTCCCTCCCGTCGAACACCCTTCATCGCCGGCGAGACCTCCGGCCGACCCTCCGGCGAGCTTCAAACGCCAAGACCACGCGACTTCTGACCAAACAGACACTCCCGACACATCCATGTGGGAGATTCGAACGCGTGCCAACTAAACAATTCCAAATTCGAACGCATGCGATGTAGAACCCGAGCCACGCGTGTCGGACCTTTTGTCAGTCCACAGATCGCACTAAACACTCAAATTAATTTAATTGAATCAGCAGAAACAATTGTATAACTATCACTAATCGATCCCTATATCCAATTGCACCTAAAACGAACACACACACATCGTTTGATTCCTTCCAAAACCGCGACCTGCAACTCAACTAACAACCCATCTCCGCTCGATTTTAACCACAAATGATAAAGGGCTTTTAATCACGATCATCATACGAAGCTTCATACGAAATTAATTTGAGTTTCATCGCGATTTGCTCATCATTCGATCACCTCCCCTGCCGCGACCTGTCCTTGAAGTGTTCTACATCGATTGATCACCGAATCGGGTAATTACATACACACACACACTCGTTTAATCATGGGGAACAAAAGCCCCATGATTGCAGAAGCAATCAAAGTCGAATTCGGGTTCGATTTGGGTTGATTCAATCTAGGGTTCATAGGGTATTTGGGGAAATTGGGTTAAGAAGGCTTATAAGCAATTGGAACCGGACCTTAACCGCGGTTGTGACCTTGGTTCACTGGTCCCTGCACCCATTGCAATCCATGAGGTCCCGGGTTCGACCCCGGGCCACCTCAACCATTTTTTTGGGCCCTTTTAAGCCTCCAAAAATTATAAGAAAAAAATTGTAAAAATTATAAAAATATTTTTACAAACATCAAAAATTTTCAGAACAATTTAATTAATTACTAAATTTATTTTTAACATTTTACCTATTTTAATAAATGTTTTAAATAAATAAAATTACAAATAATACAAAATTATTTAAACAAAAGTGAACTTCTAATAATAATTTAATTTATTAAATTATTATTTGACACTATATTACTCTTGATTATTTCAAATAATCGTTATTATTGTTTTAATTATGATTAAATATAAAAAGTGATATATTTAAAATCATTTCAAATAACAAGTTCATTTCTTTTAGTTATATAAATAATTAAATATTTTAATTAATTATCATATAATTAATTATATAAAATTAATTATTTGTTTTTCCACACTTTAACAATAAATCAAACGGTTACGCATAATGATACGTTTATTTTAAATTTTAAACATAATCGTTTTCAATGAATTCATTTTATTTATTTCGAGACATTCAAATTAAATAAATTAGTTTATTTAAACTACCATTCCAAAACTCAATAGGAATCCTAATACATTCCCAATTCTCAAATCATTATTATTCTAACTCGAGACACCGTTCCTTAGGTTAATCATAAGGAAATCGTAGGTGTCTAACCTATCACATTCAATTATTCAAAATCCAATCTCATCAATCAAGTGAGTATTCATATCCCCTTTTTATATCATTTCCTATTTGGGGGAAATCATGTGATACAATATATTCAATCATGATATTCTATTGTTGTTTCATTCTAAATTCAATTCAAGACAGGTTATGTTATTACTTGCAATTACGTGAACATACTATGCTAAACTGGACGACAATAAAACCCTAATTCAATCAATCAATCAATCCTGGCAACAATGTAGATCTACTGGTTTGGATAACCCACCCCATATGAATAGTCGAGTGGTGATTGTGCCAGAGGCAGGAGTTAAACTATGGTGTATGTGTGGAGTCTATTATTTGTAAGTGTCAAGTCAAGGGGTTGTTATTGTGTCAGTTTATCTATATGTTTTACTATTGCAATATAAGTCTTAACGTTACCTTGTGAATTGGATTATTCTCAATCAATCAATCAATCTATATGTATATTCAAAACTATGACTACTCACCAGCTAATTCGTTAGCTGACTTTATTTTCTCACATGATTTCAGGTTAAGCAAGATAGTGGACATCTACCTGCTCATTTAAGACCCGGACTTAGTTAAAATAAAAGACAATTACTATTTGTGGTTTCAGTTGTTGTATTTGTGTATGTTGAACTTATATTATCATGTAATCTGATTTTAATATTATTTCCACTATTAGACAATCATGTGTTATGAACAATCAATCATTCCCTCGTCCGCTCCGATGATTCTGCCGTCGGTCGGGGTGTGACAGATTGGTATCAGAGCCATGGTTATAGGGAATTAGGTTATTAGAAATGTAATGACCTAGACTATAACTAGGTACCTTTACACATGAGTCCTCTCATGTATTTTATATGCATAGATAGGATTATATGTGCTTTACATGTTTGTACTTGATTATGTGATTATATACCTTATGTGATTCTCCCTATACTTTGAATCTATCAATATACACATGAATCTTAACTCATATTCTAAGGCATTGTGTGCCTAATTCAAGTGATTTCAAACTCCAAAACTCGATTGTTATTCATGGTTTTCAAATCTCGTCAAAGTCCGTGTCACATGACCGAGAACATGCAATGCTGGAAGAGTGGGATACCTGTATCTTAAGGTGTTCTGTCTAGGCAAGGTATTCATACAACTTGATTACCTTACCTGGGAACCCTCGAGATGAGTATTCGCTTATAGGTACGCATGTCCTTGTTAAGGTTGTGATGGACACAAATACTTTGATAAGTCAACGTATTCGCTTTGGTTTGCGAACCGAACGTTTACACTCCTAACCTCTCATTGTTATTCTAAACAATCTCATTAACGATTTTATTATTTTGAAAAGTTTTAAAAACCAATTACCCGTTTCTTATAGAGGTTTATTCTTTCCATATTATACAGAATGGCTTCTCGTCAAATCCGTTCACGATCTAGAAACCCTGGCCGCAAGATTGCTGCTATTGTAGCACGTGAAGTTGCTGCTGTTATCCCAACTCTGCTTACCCATTTGAACCAAGGCAACAATACTGATCAAAACCCAACTGCACCAAACCCTCCCAAAACTTGTACCTACAAACATTTCAGTTCTTGCAACCCCACTAAGTTCAGTGGAACTGAAGGAGCTACCGGATTACTACAGTGGTTTGAAAGCATCGAGAACACCTTCCTAAACAGCGAATGCCCTGAAAACCTAAAAGTCCGGTATGCCACGAGTGTTCTCCAGAAACGCGCACTCACTTGGTGGAACGGAGAGAAACGAACCCGTGGAACTGATGCTGCTCTAGCATTAACATGGGCTGAAGTTAAGGAGCTTATGACTAAAGAGTTCTGCCCAAGAAACGAAGTCCGAAAACTGGAAGCTGAATTCTGGGAGTTAACCCAAGACAGTGGCGAGAACCTAGCATACACTAACCGATTCCACGAACTGAGCCTTTTGGTACCGCATCTTGCTACCCCTACCTCTCGAGCCATCGAGAAATATATTGGTGGACTACCCATGCAGATTCAGGATACGGTGCTAGGAAGGAATCCTTCAACATTAGAAGATGCTATCAGGCTGGCTGCACAGTTAACCGATAATCATGTGAAAGCTGGTTCCTTAACCAGGAAAGGATCGAAGAAGAATGCCGACAAACTTACTAACGAAACCGTCAAAACCGACCAACCCGAGCCTTCCAGGAACAAGAAGAGGAAGGCCAATTCTCAAAACTTTGCTGTGATTACCCCTGCTGTGCCAATTAATCAAGTCCCTCCAACTCGTCAACCAACAGTAAGCAACCAACCACCAATGAAAAAGCCATACGCTGGACCCTTTCCGCAGTGTAACCACTGCAAGTATCACCACCCCGCTAACGTTCAGTGTCGTCAATGCACAAACTGCGGTCGTTTTGGGCATACATTCAACTTGTGCAAGAATACAGCAAGGGTTCCAGTTACCACACAGACTGTTCAGCATATCCCGGCAATCTTGCAAGCAAGAGCTTGCTACCAATGCGGGGATCCTAGTCACTTCCGCAACCAATGTCCGAAGCTCCTCAAGGCCGTCCCTGCTGCTCAAGGTCGAGCATTCAACATCAATGCTCATCAAGCTCAAACCAATAACGATGTGGTGAACGGTATGTTTCTAATCAATAATCATTATGCTTCAGTCTTGTTTGATACCGGCGCCGACAAAAGTTTTGTATCCTTAGAATTTGAACCTTTGCTTGCTAGTGCGAGAACTAAGTTGGAGAAACCGTTTACGGTAGAAATAGCCGACGGGAAACCTATCACAATCGATTCAATTATTCCAAACTGTACCCTTAGTCTTAGCGAACATGATTTTTCTATCGACCTTACGCCGATGCAACTTGGAAATTTCGATGTCATTATCGGCATGGATTGGTTATCTAAGAACCATGCTGAAGTTGTTTGTTTCGAGAAAGTCATCCGAATCCCTCTTACGCCCGAAAAGGTGTTAAATGTTTACGGGGAAAAGCCTTCCAAAGGACTTAAACTCATGTCTTGCACCAAAGCTCAAAAGTACCTCCGCAAGCATTACGTGGCTTTCTTAGCTCATATCGTGAAAACGGATAAGAACCCTAGGAAGATTGAAGACATTCCGGTTATTCGAGAATTTCCCGAAGTCTTTCCCGAAGACTTAACCGGTCTTCCCCCCGTTCGTCAAGTTGAATTCAGGATCGACCTTGTGCCTGGTGCAACTCCCGTGGCAAAATCACCTTATCGTCTCGCACCTTTCGAAAAGCAAGAACTTGCTAGCCAATTGCAAGAACTGTCAGACAAAGGATTCATTCGCCCGAGCTCATCACCATGGGGAGCTCCAGTCTTATTCGTGAAGAAAAAGGATGGTTCTTTTCGTATGTGTATCGACTATCGAGAACTCAACAAACTCACAATCAAGAACCGTTACCCATTACCCAGAATCGACGACCTGTTTGATCAACTTCAAGGAGCCACTCATTTCTCAAAGATCGATCTTCGTTCTGGTTATCACCAACTCCGTGTGCACGATGATGATATTCCAAAAACCGCTTTCCGAACGAGATATGGCCATTACGAGTTTACAGTGATGCCATTCGGGTTAACCAACGCACCGGCAGTATTCATGGATTTAATGAATCGCGTGTGCCGACCATACCTAGACAAATTCGTGATCGTATTCATCGACGATATCTTGATATACTCCAAATCCAAATCCGATCACGAGAACCACCTTCGTCTAATACTCGAACTTCTGAGGAAAGAGAAACTCTACGCCAAATTCTCAAAGTGTGAATTCTGGCTTAATGAGGTTCAATTTCTTGGTCACATAGTAAACAGCAAAGGAATTCACGTTGATCCCGCAAAGATCGAGGCAGTAAAGAAATGGGGAGAACCTAAGACTCCTACAGAGGTTCGTTCATTTCTTGGACTAGCCGGATATTATCGACGTTTTATTCCTAACTTCTCTAAGATTGCTGTGCCACTCACTGCTTTGACCCACAAGGATAAGCCTTTTTCTTGGGGGCCTGATCAAGAAAAAGCATTTCAAACCCTCAAGCAAAAGTTGTGTGAGGCGCCGATTCTAACACTTCCTGATGGAAACGACGACTTTGTTGTCTATTGTGACGCCTCAAAACAAGGTCTAGGGTGCGTTCTCATGCAGCGAGGCAAAGTTATAGCTTATGCCTCAAGACAATTGAAGATTCATGAGAAAAATTATACGACGCACGATCTTGAATTGGGTGCTGTCGTATTCGCACTCAAAATCTGGAGACACTATCTCTATGGCACTAAATGTGTTGTATTCACCGATCATAAGAGTCTCCAGTACATCTTCAACCAGAAGGAGCTTAACATGAGGCAACGACGATGGGTCGAACTACTCAATGACTATGACTGTGAGATTCGTTACCACCCCGGTAAAGCTAATGTCGTAGCCGATGCGTTAAGTCGTAAGGGTCAAGTTATGCTTCAAAGTGTTACCATTCAAACCGACCTCTTGACCCGTATACTCGAAGCTCAACACGGATCAGTCACCGAGGGCAACATGTATGAGGAAATGTCATGCGGTGCTGAACTCCAATTGGAAATCAAGTCGGACGGACTACTGTACTTTCTAAATCGACTTTGGATTCCGAATCGCGATAATCTTCGAACAACCATCATGGATGAGGCTCATAAGGCTCGTTATTCTATTCATCCGGGAGCAGATAAGATGTTCATGAATCTTCGGAACCAATATTGGTGGCCCGGCATGAAAAAGGATATAGCCTTGTATGTATCTAAATGCCTCACATGTTCCAAAGTCAAAGCCGAGCATCAACGTCCCTCTGGATTACTCGTACAACCCGAGGTCCCATTGTGGAAATGGGAAAGCATATCCATGGATTTCATCACCAAGCTGCCTCGTACCGCTAGTGGTCACGATAGTATCTGGGTTATCATTGATCGATTGACTAAGTCGGCTCATTTCATTCCAATTCGGGAAGATTATCGAGTCGAGAAATTGGCTCGTATCTACATCAATGAAATAGTCAGTCGGCATGGTGTACCTTTAGATATTATCTCTGATCGCGATGGTCGTTTCATCTCTCGCTTCTGGAAAAGTCTCCAATCAGCTCTCGGGACTCAACTAAATCTTAGCACAGCCTATCACCCGCAAACCGACGGTCAGACTGAAAGAACGATACAAACCCTCGAGGATATGCTCCGGGCTTGTGTCATTGATTTCAGTGGATCGTGGGATTCTCATCTTCCGTTGATCGAATTCTCTTACAATAACAGTTACCATACCAGCATCCAGATGGCACCATTTGAGGCCTTGTATGGCCGAAAGTGTCGATCTCCCATCTGTTGGTCTGAAGTTGGTGAATCACAGATTACTGGTCCGGAATTGGTACAAGAAACAACAGACAAAATTCATAAGATCCGTGATAACTTGGTGGCTGCTAGGAATCGTCAAAAGCATTATGCTGATAAAAGACGTAAGCCCATGGAATACAATGTCGGTGATCTCGTACTTCTTAAGGTATCACCTTGGAAGGGAGTGATTCGCTTTGGAAAGGAAGGGAAGCTAGCACCTCGTTACGTGGGTCCATTCAAAGTGCTCGAGCGAATTGGGAAAGTGGCCTACAAGCTTGAACTACCCCAAGAACTCAGCAATATACACCCGACGTTTCATGTTTCAAATCTCAAGAAATGTCTTGCCGATGAAAATCTCCACATCCCACTCGAAGAAGTCCAGATTGATGAATCTATGCACTTTATTGAGAAACCTGTGGAAATTATGGATCGGGAAGTCAAACAACTCAAACGTAGCCGAATACCTATTGTCAAAGTTCGTTGGGAGTCTAAACGTGGACCAGAGTTCACCTGGGAACGTGAGGACCAAATGAAATCCAAGTACCCTCATCTTTTCGTATCAGCCTCCTCGTGATTAAAATTTCGGGACGAAATTTCCTAAAGCAGGGGAGACTGTAACATTGCTTATTTTTGTTAAATAAAGTTGATTTTTTTTCTCGATACGTTGATGTTAATAATAATACTAATAATATAATAATAATAATAATAATAATAATAAATCATAATGTTAATGGTAATAATAAAATTAATAATAATAAGAATAATAATAACAATGGGTTATAAATATATATATATACATATATACATATATATATATATATATATATATATATATATATATATATATATATATAAAGAACAATTATTATATAACCAAGTGCAGGGGGCATCATTGTAATTTATGAAACCTTAAAATAAACTTTTGTACATAAAATGTTAACAAATGTAACCACAGGGACCAAAAGTGTAATTTTCTTTTAAAACTTATTCCCTCCCGTCGAACACCCTTCATCGCCGGCGAGACCTCCGGCCGACCCTCCGGCGAGCTTCAAACGCCAAGACCACGCGACTTCTGACCAAACAGACACTCCCGACACATCCATGTGGGAGATTCGAACGCGTGCCAACTAAGCAATTCCAAATTCGAACGCATGCGATGTAGAACCCGAGCCACGCGTGTCGGACCTTTTGTCAGTCCACAGATCGCACTAAACACTCAAATTAATTTAATTGAATCAGCAGAAACAAATGTATAACTATCACTAATCGATCCCTATATCCAATTGCACCTAAAACGAACACACACACATCGTTTGATTCCTTCCAAAACCGCGACCTGCAACTCAACTAACAACCCATCTCCGCTCGATTTTAACCACAAATGATAAAGGGCTTTTAATCACGATCATCATACGAAGCTTCATACGAAATTAATTTGAGTTTCATCGCGATTTGCTCATCATTCGATCACCTCCCCTGCCGCGACTGATGTGCTTAAACGGTCTATAAAAATAAAATAAATTAACTAACCTAGACTTAAACGAGACACTCAAATTTTACCCTAAACGACCTAGACCTAGAACACAAAATAGGCAAGTGTACCTATCGCGTGTAGAATAGATTAAGGTAGAACGGGAATCGAACCCACGAGACACTAGAAATAGAAAAACCTAGATTGAACTAAAGGAATAACAATTAATTATAAGATTGGGGGGTTTTCAATTAGCAACTAAAGACTAAAATTAATAATTAAAAGAAATGAACTAAGAAGTGCAGAAATGAACACAAAGATGACTGATTTAAAGGTACTGATTAATTGAATGAACACTATCTAGATAGAATCCTAGTTAAGATGCATGAATGTAAGAATGGTTCAGAATTATGAATGGGTTGGTTTTCTAAAGATACATATCCTAAGGAAGACTTAGTGGATCCCAGACCATTCACCGGGTGTGACCAAAATGACCCCTAAGACATGTGTTATGCTTACCAACGGCTAAGTTTTCCTTCCAGTTAACTAAGCGATATTAAAGTACCAGATAGGTGTTGGACAAACTAGTCTAACATACCACAAACATTTAGCATGCAAGAGGTGACTTGATTATGGTCTAATTAAACATGATTAACAAGATTATCAAATTACCAGATTTGAACTGCTTAACAGTTATCAATTAACCTAGAATCTAATAACCAAGATCAATCAACTAACCTTTATCTTCCAATTTCCAGTTAAGATACACATTGATTTCTTATCCAAGTACACATGCAATCCTAAGACTTTACTACGTCTAGCAAAATCCCTAGTAAACCACAAACACCAAGTCATGTGCTAGATATGATAACCACAATTGAAAGACATTTATAGGCTAATCATATAGGATAAACATGCATTCAAGAATAGAAATCAATACATAATACTCATTCAATTCAACCAAAATCAAGTCTTTTACAATAATATCAACCATTCATCAATTCAACCATTCAAACATTCACAATCATCAACTAATCATCATTCTAGATAGTGTATAAAGACTTAGCTACTCATAATCAGATCAAAACAGTGACAAAACTCAGATTCAATCAAGTTATACATCATGTTCAAATAATCAAACAATAACGACAGTGATTAAAACCCGAAATCAAGAACGTTGATGATCCTAGCTTCAATTCTTTGCTCCAATGACTCCAATATGCTCAAAATCGCCTCTCTCCTTCGTCTTCAGCCGCTCTCAGTTGTTATTTTTTCTGTTGACTCATCTGTCGCCCGCAACGCACCCGGAACCATAGTTTTCTTCAATTAAGCATATTTCCACCTTCTTTTACTCAAAAAACCTACACAAACACGAAATACTAAGTAACAAACTAAAAATGAGACGAAATCTAAGCTAAACGACTCGAAAAACGAATAAAATGTGCATAGAAAATCGATGTATTTTGCAATACATCAAATATCCCCACACTTGACCCTTTTTCGTCCCTGAAAAAAAAAACATTTTATTATATATTTACAATCAGAGACTTGAAACCAATTAGGAACAAAATAAGTTGAAAAAGAAATTGAATCTTGGTTATTGTTTAACAATACATCCTAGCACTAGCAGATCAGGTCCCTCTATCATGTTCGCTATTAAGTTCAAGTGAGCAAACTGGGTATGTCTAAAAGATCTCACACCTAGGAAACCACTAGTTACCAGTGTATATTTTTAATGAAAGGCAGAAGTCAAATCATTTAAGTTGTTCTAACCGCTATAACCTGAAAAACTAACATATCTAATAGAAGCTCATATTCACATGTGAAAGTGAACGAAATGAATGATATGAACATATACAAATCTTCGGGTTAACCTACAGACTCTAGACCCACAATGTCCCATAATTGCTCACAATTTGTCACTCACACTCGGCTAATTTCTGGAACTAGTGTAAAAGGCACTAGCATTTTCTGTGTACACTCAAAACCAAACATAACAGGATATTATCATAAGCTTGTAAAGGAATCCAGTCTCCACTTCTACGAACGAAACTTGCACAAATCAAGTAGGACTTAAATAGGGCTGTAACGAGGCTAAGGTTTACGGTAGGAAACACAAAGGAAAACAAACGAAAGGTAATTAGATGGACACGGTTTTACTAGGCCAACACAATGAACAAATGCTAAATGAAACAAAACCGGATCATATTATGGATCCGTATCCACTAAACACCACTAAACATCCATACTTGCATCTTTTTCTTTTCTTTTCTCTCTCTTTTTTTTTTTTTTTATTTTCATTTTTTTTTTTCAATTTTACAAAAACGAAATACAATGAAATAAACATAACTGCAAATATACTAGACACTAGCTCAACCGGTTCATCTAAACACACAGGCCAAAACAGATAGGTTTAAACACACAAAAGGCTAAGGCTCACGGGTTAATAAACAAAGAAAAAGAATAACACAAAGGCTCAGACGGGTGAACTAGGGGATAAACATTTAAGGGTAAGAAAGAAAAACAGGCTTCAAACAAGGCTCAAATCCTAAATGCCTCTATCACTTCTGTGCAAGTTCACATTCAAAGTCTCAACTAGCATATCCTAGACAAGTTCTAAAATATACAAGTTATGTGGTATTCACTCAGTCAAGCAGATGCATAATGAATGCATATAAACAATGAGAAACAAAAAGGCTAACCTCACCAAATGAAACTGAAAGGAAAAATTGGGTCTAAATTGCGGAACATTTGTAAGTCTATTATCCCTAGATTACACCTTCAATTTACATGTTCTTTTTTTGGAATTCAATGGGGCGCCACTAATTTTCTAATTTATTTGCATAAAAAGAATAGTAGTGTGCTAGATTTGTGAGTAATAAGCTTCTATTAAACAGTTAGTTTAACAACCTATAGGGGTGCCTTAATTTCTTAACACTTGGTTTCTCGTTTCTCCTAGGATGAGTACCCACAAGACCTTCCAGTTTTTAATTAAGTGAATTAGGAACACTTAGGAGACATTTCAAAGCTAGTTGGATTAACCAAAGACTCACTAATCAACCTATTATTATTATTTTTTTATTATTATATAATTTTTTTTTTTTTTTGACTCAACCGACACTATATACAGACTCGAACGACAGTTACCCATCCCCACACTTGAACATTGCATTGTCCCTAATGCAGAAATGAAAACCTGACCCAAACAACTAAAAGAAGAAAAACAAAACTAAAACTAAAAACTAAAAACAAAGAAAAGAAAATAAAACAAAGATAAACTGGAAAAGACTTAGCTGGTAAAGTATAGGAAGACTGTCATGTGCCAGTCTTATCCAGAAAATGCCTTCCAATTTGAACGTGCTCAGCAAACAAATCCCAATCTCACACACGAACAAAAGCGGCCACCATTCAATCATTCTAAACACTTAAACATAAACAAATGTCACCACATCACAGTCATAAAGTACAAAGTCTAAAACTCCAACCCAACCGACCCATAACCATGAAATATGACTAGAAATATCACATACAGATCAGAATATCATAAAAACATCATCAAAGAAAAAAATAACCCAAACAAAATAAGAATAATCATCCTGCTGTCTTCATGTCCAACTACTGAGGTGGTGGCGGCTGATCTGGCCCACGAAAGAAATCAGGAATATCCATGTGCATGTTCCTCATCATGTACCTCAGAGCTTCTTCGTTCCGCTGCTGATTCTTTTCCATGATATTTCTCATCTCACCAAAATCTGCATGCAATTGATCATGCAACTGACCAAACCTGTAATCCATAGAATCATACAAACTGTTCAAAGTAAGTGGCTCTGGGGCGGGCTCCCTACGTGCATACTGCTGCCCCGGCAGCTCTCTCCTATGCAATGGTCTCTGTGCACGTGGAGGCAGACCCATATGCATCGCCTCGGCTGCATCAGTACCCTCAGGGGGATGTACCTGTGGTCCCTCAATATCAGCCTCCCACTGTGGCGGATCAGTGTATGTCCAAATACCCGCCTTCCTCAGCTCTCGAGCACCAAAATGTACAGTATCAGGACCCCTAATCATCAATTCTCGATCATACCTGTCAAACACACCCAGACTCTCAGCAATCCGGGTGATATAAGGTCCCATATCCAGTCCTGCCCTAGCACCACCACGCCTACCTCTAGCGAAGGACCATGCTAACAAACAAGCAAAATTCACTGTCCTACCTTCCACCATACACATCATGCAAAACAGATCCCTCCACGTCACCTTATCCTCTCCAGACTTCCTAGCAATAATGGTGCAACTCAAAATCTTATGAATATACCTTAAGATTTGATCCTTGATATCTGAACCTAACATAGCATTAGAAAATGGGGTAGACGAAATGGTAGACCAGAAATTTGCAAGGTCAGATTCTGTCAAAGTGCATTCTCTACGATCAGATTCCTTGAAAGCACCCCGCAAACCTGTAAGAAATGCGGGAGTAGTTATCTCCTCTTCGGAATAGAACCCAGTATGAACCGCAAACTCTGGAATAGACATCTCCTGTGTACATCTACCCAAAGCAAAAGACACCGCATCAGGCACATCAAAACTACCCTCCTTCCAACGAAAAGTGGATAAAAACTCAACCGTGAGCTCCCCATACTGTGGGCTATCACACTGCAATACTTCCCTCCATTTGCCACTAACCCATCTCTCAATCCTATCAAATTGACCCATTTGCCTCAACACATCCCAATTCATATTCCTATGTTGCAGCAAACCAGTTCTAACAAACTTAGCAGCTTTATTTCTCTCATCAGTCCCCAGTTTAAACTGTAGCAATGTATGTGCCCCCAAAACAGTGGTGTGGGTGACCGGTATTACCTCTCGTTCCTCATACAAAATCTTTCTCTTTTTTCCTTGCCATTGATGATCTTCCTGATCAGCTGGGTCACCACGGGTTCTTGGCTTTGTTCCCCTTCTCTTCTTTGATGGTCCTGCCTCCGACATGCCTGAAAAACAAGGAAAAATACAAGGCCTTAGCAATTACAGCAACTCACAGACTATTTTTGATATATATTTTTTTTTTTAATGTGGAAACACCCGTATAGCATTTCGTTCGCGGATGTAACCTGTTAAAATAAAATTTAAATTAAAAACTAGAAAGTTGAGGTTACCGTCACAATTTGATAAATGTTAGACTAAATCTCGCCCGAATGGAGATTGAGTACGAGCGAGATGGTCTTGAACCTATTAGAATCATAAAAGTAATACCCCAAACACAAAAAGACTCAAACTAACCTAAAACATGCAAAAAAATAAAACAAAACAAACACAAATTAAGCATATAAACCTAGAAAAGACTCATGTTACACACACATCTACCCCATCGCGACACTTTAATTGTCCTCAATTAAATCTCAAGTGCCCATCAAATGAAACCAAGCGATCCCGAACCTTATAATTAAAAATGATGACAATTGAAAATTTTTGGTTCGGGTTGTTAAACTCCTCCTAAGAGAAAAGGATTTACCCAGAAAATTTCCGGTTTCAAAGCATACAAATGCGCCACCATATCAACAATCTACTATTTATCATGCAAGTTCGCAGATAAAACAGATACACCTATGAACAGATACAGAACAAACGAACTATCCAATGAAATAAACATACTTAAACGAAATACAATAAGCAAACGAACCCGTGCAATAAGCAAACCTATGAACTTAACAAACGAACAAACAGAAAACTTGATGTATAACTGGAGATAAACAAACGAACCTAGGTGTATCTGTTAATGCACCATCCAAACAAACGAACTTAACTAGAATAAGCAAGAAATCATACCTGAACTGAAGATGTGATTGAAATTGAAAGTGAAAATTGAACTCTTGAACACAAAAACTGAACCAAGTGTGGCCGGAATCTGGGTGATATGGGTGGTGGTGGCTGTGGAGGTGGAAAGTGGGGGCTGCTGTGGTGGTTGGAAGGAATGTTGCGGTGGCCGAAGGATGGAGGGAGTTGGTGGACAAGGGTGATGGTGGAGGATGGAGGGGGGGGTGGCCGAAGGGTCGAGGGAGGATGGAGGACGAGGGTGATGGTGCGATGACAGTGGAGGAGGTGGTAGGTGGTGAAAACTAGGGCTTGAAATGGGAAGAAAGGGGATAAAACCCGTCTGTGGGTGTGTCGCGTCGCGCGACGCTGAAATACAATAGCCCTCGCGCAGCGCGAGGGGTTTTTTTTTTTATTTTTTTTTATTTTTTTATTTATTTTTATTTATTTATTTATTTATTTATTTTTTTTTTAAATTTTATAAGTTTTTCACCCAAACCTCCCAAAAACAATTTTTAAGCCAAAATTGACCAAGTACTTACCTGGAGTCCATTTTCTTTCATGTTTTCCACTTTCATTCGGTTTTGATTTCCTGCAAAATGACACAAACACAAAAACAAAACAAGACCAAACAAAGAAAACACACCTAAAAATGAACTAAAAAAAAATAAATAAATAAAAGTAAAAATAAAAATAAAAATTGCAAAGCAAGGAACAAGAAAATACAAACTCTACACTCGGGTGTTATCCCGAGCTCCTTCAATCAAGCAATTACTCCTTTGGAACCCCGAGGAGTTCCACATCCTCCTCTGTTTTCTTCTCAACTGGACCTCCTATGTAGAACTTCAACCTGTGACCATTAACCTTCCAAGAGAAACCTGTATCATCCTGTATCTCAATAGTACCATAAGGAAACACCTCTTTCACTGTAAATGGTCCACTCCACCTAGACTTAAGCTTACCCGGAAATAGTTTCAAACGTGAATTATAAAGCAAAACTTTATCCCCACACTCAAAGTCCTTACCGCCCTTCAACTTCCTATCATGCAAAGCCTTAGTACGCTCCTTATAACTCAATGATCTATCATAGGCCTCTTCCCTAAGCTCATCTAACTCATGTAACTGGAGAAATCGGTTCCTACCGCCTTAGACAAATCAAGATTGACCATCTTCAACGCCCAATAAGCTCTATGCTCTAACTCGACCGGTAAATGACACGCTTTCCATAGATCATCCTAAAGGGAGTGGTTCCTATAGGTGTCTTAAATGCGGTTCTAAAGGCCCAAAGCGCATCATCTAACTTATCGGACCAATCCTTACGGTTTGCTCCTACAGTTTTCTCTAGTATCCTCTTGATGCCCCTGTTTGCATTCTCTACTTGACCACTAGTTTGGGGGTGATAGGCTGTGGATAACCTATGTGTGACCCCATACCGTGCAAGTGTCTTCTCCAATTTAGCATTACAGAAATGTGTCCCCCTATCACTAATCAACGCCTTAGGAGTACCAACCTAACAAACAACTTCCTAAGGAACTGAACCACTACACGACCGTCATTAGTGGGTAGAGCTTGAGCCTCCACCCACTTGGAAACATAATCAATGGCCACAAGAATGTAACGGTTCTTCTGAGACACGGGGAAAGGTCCCATGAAGTCGATACCCCAGACATCAAACACTTCTACTATCTGAATCGGGTTCTGGGGCATCTCATTACGAGATGAAATATTACCGACCTCTGACACGCATCACAACTACTCACAAACTCGAGAGCATCCTTAAACAAAGTCGGCCAATAGAAACCAGAATCTAAGACCTTCCTCGCAGTGTAACCCGAACCAAGATGACCACCTGCTAAACCCTGATGACAGTGCTTAAGGATCTCTAATCCTTCCTCTCGACTCACACATCTCCTAATCACATTATCAACTCCTATACGAAAAAGGAATGGCTCATCCCAAATATACCGTTTGGCATCTGTAAAGAACTTCCTCTTCTGTTGGCGTGTCATGCCCTTAATTACAGTTCCATCTGCCAGGAAGTTTGCCAAATCAGTAAACCATGGGAAGCCTTGCTGCTGGCTTTCACAAAACTCAAAGACTCGTGAGGGAATCTATCTCCTATCACCTCCTCACGCAACTCCTCTCTATTCGGATCCTCCAACCTAGATAGGTGATCCGCTGCAACATTCTCCGCCCCCTTCTTATCCTGATCTCGATGTCGAACTCAGATAGCAAAAGGACCCACCGTATCAGACGAGGTTTGGCATCTTTCTTCGCGAAAAGGAATCGCAATGCCGCATGATCAGTGTAAACGATGGTCTTCGAAAGCACGAGATAGGAACGGAATTTATCAAATGCAAAGACAACTGCTAGAAGTTCCTTCTCAGTGGTGGTGTAATTCTCTTGAGCTTCATTGAGTGTCTTGCTCGCATAATAGATCGGATGGAAGTGCTTGTCCTTCCTCTGTCCTAAGACCGCCCCGACTGCGTAATCACTCGCATCACACATGAGCTCGAAGGGTAAGCTCCAGTCGGGGGCCACTAGGATAGGAGCATTGGTCAGTTGCTCCTTCAAAAACTCAAAAGCCTTAAGACATTCCTTGTCAAAGACAAAAGGAACATCTTTCTCAAGAAGACGGGTCATAGGACGGGTGATCTTAGAAAAATCTCTAATGAACCTACGATAGAAACCCGCATGACCTAAGAAACTACGAATGGATTTCACGTTAGTCGGTGGGGGAAGCCTAGAAATAGTATCTATCTTAGCTCGATCAACCTCTATACCCTCACGCGAAATCTTGTGACCTAGAACGATGCCTTCTGTCACCATGAAGTGACACTTCTCCCAATTAAGCATGAGATTTGTCTCAATACACCTCTGTAACATCCTCCCGAGGTTCTCGAGACACGAATCAAATGAAGCACCATAAGACAGAGAAGTCGTCCATAAACACCTCCATGGACTTCTGAAGCATGTCCTGAAAGATGGCTACCATGCACCTCTGAAAAGTAGCTGGAGCGTTACATAACCCAAATGGCATACGGCGGTATGCAAAAGTCCCATCGGGGCATGTAAAGGTGGTTTTCTGCTGGTCCTCGGGTGCGATAGGAATAAAAAGTAACCAGAGAAACCATCGAGAAAACAGTAGAACTGCTGACCCGACAAACGCTCCAACATCTGATCAATGAAAGGAAGAGGGAAATGGTCTTTCTTGGTAGCATCATTCAGCCTCCTGTAGTCGATGCAGACTCTCCAACCAGTCACTGTACGGGAAGGGATTAACTCATTTTTCTCATTCACCACCACTGTCATCCCTCCCTTCTTAGGGACTACCTGCACCGGGCTAACCCAATCGGAATATGGAATCGGATAGATAACTGCAGCTTCAAGGAGCTTCTCCACCTCCTTCTTAACAACCTCCTGCATCTTCGGGTTTAACCGTCTCTGAGGCTGAACTACAGGCTTGTACTCATCTTCCATGAGTATCTTATGCGTACAAAATGAAGGGTGGATACCCTTAATATCACTAAGTCGCCACGCAATAGCCTCTCTATGTGCCTTGAGCACATCTATCAACCTCTCCTTCTCAACATCCGTCAAATGGGAAGAGATAATGACGGGAAATGATTTCTCACCACCCAAGAAAGCATACTCTAAGTGAGAGGGGAGCTCCTTGAGCTCAAGGGGTCGTGGTTCTTCAACCGAGGGATTCTCTCTCTCCTCCTCGGGAACATCAACAGCAGCGAGCGACTCAGAATGCTCAACTGGCTCGCTTTCTGGGAAGACCTCATCCTCAACTACCGGGTCCTCCTCATCTAACTCGTGTGAAGGCAGCAGGTCTGCTCCACAAATGTACTCAAGACATCGATCCATTTGAGTGAAAAATGAATCAATGAAGTAAACAGAATCGTCTTGAGCACCCGAGTTCTTCATCGCCTTTATGACATCAAAGGTGACAGCCTCATCCCCTACACGAAGTGTAATCTGACCGTCATAAACATCGATCAATGCCTTCGCGGTTCTCAAAAAGGGGCGTCCCAAAATGAGTGGGACCTGATCGTCAGCCTCCATGTCCAGAATAACGAAATCCACGGGGAACACGAACTTATCAACCTTCACCAATAGATTCTCCACAATGCCCCGTGGATATTTGACAGATCGATCTGCCAAAGAGATACTCATGCGCGTTGGAGTCGGATCTCCAAGGTCTAGCTTCTGATAGAGAGAATATGGCATCAAGTTGATGCTAGCCCCAAGATCAGCCAACGCGTGGTTCACAGTAGAACTACCAAACAAACACGGGATAGTGAATATACCCGGATCTGCTAATTTCTCCGGTAGCTTACTTTGAACCACCGCAGAGCAATGTGCACTAAGAGAGACAGAAGATAGGTCCTCCAGTTTCTTCTTATTAGTAAGAAGATCCTTAAGAAATTTAGCATACTTAGGCATATACTGGAGGGCCTCGATAAACGGAAGATTGACCTTAAGTTGCTTAAACAGCTCTAAGAAATGCCCATAATCCTTAGCATATTTTTGATGCTTCAGGCGCTCAGGATACGGGACTCGAGTCAAATCTACCTCGTGAATCTTCTTCTCAACAGACTCTTCGTTCGACGCGGTACTTGCTGGGATTACCCTCTTTTGCGTCCCCCCGGGAGTCTCCATCTCAATCTCTTCATCCATCACTTCTTCATCTTCAGGTGGTGTCACTTCCTTCTCTCCTCCTCTGCCACTACGAGTAGTCACGGCCTTTGCATGTGCATTCGGGGTGTGTGTAAGTGTTAGCGGGGAGAGGACCTATCGGGTTCTGATCTAACTTCTTAGAAACCTCACCTACGACACGCTGCAAATCTAAGAAAGCGGATTGCTGATTCTTAAGAAGAATATCATGCTCATCCAGACGCTTCTGTGTAACCTGATCTCGAGTAACCAACTGGTTCAGCATCTGTGACTGGTTCATCAACAAATCCTCTATCTTCTTCATTCCATCCCCACTACTACCTGAACTACTACCTATATCACCTCCAGCAGGCTGAGTGTGCTGCCTCTGCTGAAACCCCGGTGGATTTCCTCCTGATCTCCAACCGAAGTTAGGGTGTCCTCTCCACCGTATGCACCAGTAGCTCCTCTTCCCTGACCACTAATAAAATCTACCTGCTCCTGTGCCACCAACGGGCAGTCTATGGTGTCATGTCCTCCTCTGCACATCTCACATTTGTTCACACTCATCTGCAGATTTTTTATATCTTTTCTGAGAGCCTCAAGAGCAGCTGCCATGCTAGTATCAGTAGTGACCTGATGAACACCCCTCGAGGTCACGGGGGCTCTAGCCTCAGGAATGGAATTCCTGGAATGTGGACTTTGCTGCCCAGCAAGTGCAAAGCTCTCAAACATCTCCTCACACTCTTCTGCAGTCTTCTTCTCCATGATGTGACCTCCTGCTGCAGTGTTGAACATTTGTTGAGTGGAATAAGTGAGACCATTATAGAACTTCTCAATGAGTGCCCAATCAGTTAAACCGTGTTGGGGGCAACGGCTGCGCAGGTTGCTGAATCTCTCCCACGCCATGTGATAGGGCTCATCAGGATCCATTTTGAAAGAGTGAATTTGTTCCCTAAGTCTGGCAGCTCTGGAAGGAGGATAATATTTCTTGAGAAACTTATCCTTCAGATCCTCCATGTAGTGATGGAATCCTGGGGTTGAGTCTCGAGCCAAGTGTTAGCTCGAGCCTGCAGAGTAAAAGGAAAGAGACGAAGGTAGATTGCCTCCTTCGTTGCACCATGGATATTAAACGTATCGCAGATACGAATAAAACGTGACACGTGTCCTGGTGCATCCTCATCAGCCAGTCCATGGAACTGGGTGGCGTTAGTGATGGTGGACATCACATAAGAAGGAATTTGCCAATTGTTGGCAGCATCCACATTAGGACAGGTGATAGCAGACCTACCACCTGTGATGCCATCACTAGCTCGCTGATGGACAGTGCGCCTAGGAGGAGGGGGATTGTCACCCATTGCAGTTGAATCAGAAAAAGAAATCGGACGTACCTTACTGTGTAGAATGGCTACCAAACGCTCACGAAGTGCGATGTACCTCTCGTGATACTCCCTCTCAGGTTCAGAAAATCCAGAAAACTCAGGTGGTCCTTTTGACCTAGTGTGTGGCATGCACTGAAAGAAAGAATGGAAAGATTTAGAAAGATGAACTAAAATAAATGAACTAAAGACTCTTAAAAAGAAAGAGAATTAAAACTATTATTTATCCTAAAGGAAACTAGACTCGCTATTGCCAAGTGTCCCCGGCAACGGCGCCAAAAACTTGATGTGCTTAAACGGTCTATAAAAATAAAATAAATTAACTAACCTAGACTAAACGAGACACTCAAATTTTACCCTAAACGACCTAGACCTAGAACACAAAATAGGCAAGTGTACCTATCGCGTGTAGAACAGATTAAGGTAGAACGGGAATCGAACCCACGAGACACTAGAAATAGAAAACCTAGATTGAACTAAAGGAATAACAATTAATTATAAGATTGGGGGGGGTTTCAATTAGCAACTAAAGACTAAAATTAATAATTAAAAGAAATGAACTAAGAAGTGCAGAAATGAACACAAAGATGACTGATTTAAAGGTACTGATTAATTGAATGAACACTATCTAGATAGAATCCTAGTTAAGATGCATGAATGTAAGAATGGTTCAGAATTATGAATGGGTTGGTTTTCTAAAGATACATATCCTAAGGAAGACTTAGTGGATCCCAGACCATTCACCGGGTGTGACCAAAATGACCCCTAAAGACATGTGTTATGCTTACCAACGGCTAAGTTTTCCTTCCAGTTAACTAAGCGATATTAAAGTACCAGATAGGTGTTGGACAAACTAGTCTAACATACCACAAACATTTAGCATGCAAGAGGTGACTTGATTATGGTCTAATAAACATGATTAACAAGATTATCAAATTACCAGATTTGAACTGCTTAACAGTTATCAATTAACCTAGAATCTAATAACCAAGATCAATCAACTAACCTTTATCTTCCAATTTCCAGTTAAGATACACATTGATTTCTTATCCAAGTACACATGCAATCCTAAGACTTTACTACGTCTAGCAAAATCCCTAGTAAACCACAAACACCAAGTCATGTGCTAGATATGATAACCACAATTGAAAGACATTCATAGGCTAATCATATAGGATAAACATGCATTCAAGAATAGAAATCAATACATAATACTCATTCAATTCAACCAAAATCAAGTCTTTTACAATAATATCAACCATTCATCAATTCAACCATTCAAACATTCACAATCATCAACTAATCATCATTCTAGATAGTGTATAAAGACTTAGCTACTCATAATCAGATCAAAACAGTGACAAAACTCAGATTCAATCAAGTTATACATCATGTTCAAATAATCAAACAATAACGACAGTGATTAAAACCCGAAATCAAGAACGTTGATGATCCTAGCTTCAATTCTTTGCTCCAATGACTCCAATATGCTCAAAATCGCCTCTCTCCTTCGTCTTCAGCCGCTCTCAGTTGTTATTTTTTCTGTTGACTCATCTGTCGCCCGCAACGCACCCGGAACCATAGTTTTCTTCAATTAAGCATATTTCCACCTTCTTTACTCAAAAACCTACACAAACACGAAATACTAAGTAACAAACTAAAAATGAGACGAAATCTAAGCTAAACGACTCGAAAAACGAATAAAATGTGCATAGAAAATCGATGTATTTTGCAATACATCAGCGACCTGTCCTTGAAGTGTTCTACATCGATTGATCACCGAATCGGGTAATTACATACACAAACACACTCGTTTAATCATGGGGAACAAAAGCCCCATGATTGCAGAAGCATCAAAGTCGAATTCGGGTTCGATTTGGGTTGATTCAATCTAGGGTTCATAGGGTATTTGGGGAAATTGGGTTAAGAAGGCTTATAAGCAATTGGAACCGGACCTTAACCGCGGTTGTGACCTTGGTTCACTGGTCCCTGCACCCATTGCAATCCATGAGGTCCCGGGTTCGACCCCGGGCCACCTCAACCATTTTTTTGGGCCCTTTAAGCCTCCAAAAATTATAAGAAAAAAATTGTAAAATTATAAAAATATTTTTACAAACATCAAAAATTTTCAGAACAATTTAATTAATTACTGAAATTTATTTTAACATTTTACCTATTTTAATAAATATTTTAAATAAATAAAATTACAAATAATACAAAATTATTTAAACAAAAGTGAACTTCTAATAATAATTTAATTTATTAAATTATTATTTGACACTATATTACTCTTGATTATTTCAAATAATCGTTATTATTGTTTTAATTATGATTAAATATAAAAAGTGATATATTTAAAATCATTTCAAATAACAAGTTCATTTCTTTTAGTTATATAAATAATTAAATATTTTAATTAATTATCATATAATTAATTATATAAAATTAATTATTTGTTTTTCCACACTTTAACAATAAATCAAACGGTTACGCATAATGATACGTTTATTTTAAATTTTAAACATAATCGTTTTCAATGAATTCATTTTATTTATTTCGAGACATTCAAATTAATAAATTAGTTTATTTAAACTACCATTCCAAAACTCAATAGGAATCCTAATACATTCCCAATTCTCAAATCATTATTATTCTAACTCGAGACACCGTTCCTTAGGTTAATCATAAGGAAATCGTAGGTGTCTAACCTATCACATTCAATTATTCAAAATCCAATCTCATCAATCAAGTGAGTATTCATATCCCCTTTTTATATCATTTCCTATTTGGGGAAATCATGTGATACAATATATTCAATCATGATATTCTATTGTTGTTTCATTCTAAATTCAATTCAAGACAGGTTATGTTATTACTTGCAATTACGTGAACATACTATGCTAAACTGGACGACAATAAAACCCTAATTCAATCAATCAATCAATCCTGGCAACAATGTAGATCTACTGGTTTGGATAACCCACCCCATATGCATAGTCGAGTGGTGATTGTGCCAGAGGCAGGAGTTAAACTATGGTGTATGTGTGGAGTCTATTATTTGCAAGTGTCAAGTCAAGGGGTTGTTATTGTGTCAGTTTATCTATATGTTTTACTATTGCAATATAAGTCTTAACGTTACCTTGTGAATTGGATTATTCTCAATCAATCAATCAATCTATATGTATATTCAAAACTATGACTACTCACCAGCTAATTCGTCAGCTGACTTTATTTTCTCACATGATTTCAGGTTAAGCAAGATAGTGGACATCTACCTGCTCATTTAAGACCCGGACTTAGTTAAAATAAAAGACAATTACTATTTGTGGTTTCAATTGTTGTATTTGTGTATGTTGAACTTATATTATCATGTAATCTGATTTTAATATTATTTTCACTATTAGACAACCATGTGTTATGAACAATCAATCATTCCCTCGTCCGCTCCGATGATTCCGCCGTCGGTCGGGGTGTGACAAAAGTTTTGTGTTTGGATAAGGGTGTGTGTTTTCAACCTTTAAGGGTTGTAATGTTTGCTTGAAGAGTTGTACAACTCTTAAAATTAAGAGTTTTTAGTCAAATGACCATCTTACTCCTCCTATATCCATATTAATATAGTATAGTTTTCTTTTTTGTATTATCGGTATGGTCTATCTGGCAAATGTAACAAGGCGTTACGATAGGCTCATACGATAAAATGGTTTAAGTTTAGCAACCAAATAAAACAAATTGTTAAATAATTTGCAACATAAGCTTAAACATTTATCATACGATAAAATTGTTTATATTTAGCAACTAAATAGAACAAATTGTTAAATGAGTTGCAAGAACATAAGCTGACACATTTATGTCATAATTTAAATAATGAGTCAATAGATGTTGGTACATTTTTTTCTAGTGAACTACAAGCATAATATAATTAAAGAGCAATCTGATCGTAATAATTTAAGAAATCCATTAATATTCAAACAAAAACAAATAGCAATATATCATAAAAAGGATAAATAAAGCCACCGATGTTCAAGTAGAAACACATACCATTTGCTGGAAGGAACGGGTCTTTCTGTGGAAACCTCCACATACAATAGTGAAAATAAGGTTGCATAGTTTAATCTTAGCATGAAAATGAAAATTTCCCTGACAATCCAACATAGGCATGAACACTAAACATATGAACTCAAACAAACTAAGCCATGCTCTACTCTACTCATGTTGTGCACTTGTGCTTAAAATGATAGACATACAAATTCAACTTAAAATTAATAACCAGTAACAAAATTAGTATTATATATACAGTTATTGTAACAATTGAGAGCAAATTAGTGAAACATTAGAACTATAATACCAAAGCCTCAAAATCGTATGGAATTTCAAACTGAATTCACTAAGGACATTAGATAGTAAATATTGTGGTGTATGATACTTTAACATAATACCTTTCTTATTGATGATACTACTAAAATTAAGAAAATTACATCTGAACCCCGACAAAATGAATTCTAACTTTAGCAACCAACTGGCCAAGAATGCAACAAATACATGCATGTACAGAACAAAAGATACTCATGATGTATGCTTTAGTAAACCTGGATCAAGTGCTACAAAGGAAAGTGATATTCATTAATATTTTTTATCCATTTTTTCTTTCATTTTTCAGTACCAAGTAATGCACTACTTTTTGTACATAAACATATAACTGGATCTTTTACACTTAGCTATGCCGATAGTAATACTAAGACCATTATGGAACAATGACATAGCTACAATGTAAATTCCTTTAGTTAACCATTTGCAAGTGCTAGTTAACAACCCATATACATAACTATAGAAGCAAGGAGAGTGAGATGTGTTAGAAAAACAGAGAGTGCAGCAGTTAATCATATACACAGAAAAGGCAAACTGTCACATGCAAGTGTATAAGGAACATAAGTAAGTAGTGGTCACAATATAAACATTGCTTATATCAGACATGAAACATACTTCATGACTTGTGCTTGCGTTCTGCTTCCATTGATCGTATTTTAACATGGTTTTTACCAAATTCGTATAATTCATGTTGGACATTCAACTTTCGCCAATCACCTCCGGATTCAATAAGCAAACCATCTCCATCACCACTTTGGCATTCTTCATATATGTCATATACGTCACCGGTTTCTTGGGACCAGGTTAATCTGAACTCCTTTCACGCAGCATCTATGAGGAGAAAAAAGTTGAAACGTATGTATGACAGAACTTAATACATCATCAAAATAGAAAACTAAATCGTTAAACTTTGCACTCCACAAAACTAACAAAAAGTTTCAGGTTAACCCAAATCCAACATATATCAAAGTGAACCCCAATTATCACTTAAAGTATTTCAACGACCTACAATGATAAAATAGTAGCCAACCATATTCCTTAAAAAAGATAGCCATTGTAATTGGCATCTAGAGGATTGAAGAAATTTGCAGCAAGTTTATTTCTTTAATTCGTTTCTTTGCTTTATATTTCATTCAGGAGACCACCGATCTCGAACTCGATATCTATCATGTGGCTCGGTAGGAAAGTTATGAAACGCGGAAAGAAACAATTACAATAACTCGCTAAAGATTGAAACCCTAATTAACGAACATGTACCACATCTGCCATCTTCTAACACATGAATGGTCAAGATGAATAATGCGACAAAAAAAGCCCTAATTTGAAATCAAGTTATCCAATATCTATTTGGAAACATATACTGACCTTGAAGATAAAGAATTTATCTTGATAGGCTTTCATCTGCAAACCTAAAAACCCAATTTTAGCAATTGAAAAATATTAATTGTGGGAATTGAGAAGCTGATTTTACCTTTGGTTAGCGTATTCATTGGCGTAATGAACATCAAAATACCGTAATGAACATCTTCAGTCATCGCAAACTACCACAAGAAACCACGCTTTCGATTATGTATAGAGCATAGTGTTTTAGCAAGAATCATAGAAAGTGTGGTGGAGTCGCGGAAAGAAAAGAAACTCGATCTAAACCCTAGACAACCACTCTCACCTCCGGTCGCCATATTTATCTCCTTTGGAGCACTTAACCTTTTAATCATCGTCGGCCAACAACATCGTTGGTTTTCTATCGCCTAGACACCGACCAGCTGACAATGATTTGAAATACATTTAGGGCTCGTAAAGGCCGAATCCCCATCAGCATTGCATACCATTTGAAGACCAAAAACCAATTCTGTGAGAGAGGGAGTGTGCCTTTGAAAATGTCCGCCCATTTGAAAATGCCCGCCCATTTGAGTAGCACCAATATCCAAGAAGAAGCTTATTCGATGCCATGTTCAGATCTGCAGAAGAAAAGAATGTCTGCGACCTTCTTCTTTTGTTCTGGCGGTTCTCCAGATCTGCGAACTCCTTTTCTTTTTGTTGGCCGTGAGATGAAATGACAGAGATGAAAACAAGTTTAAAGTATGCAACATCTCTTAAATTTGGGTAAAAATATAATATTGTTCTTTCTTATTTGCTTATTAAGATAGTATAGATTAGGTTAGATTTTTTTATTTTATGGATGGAATAAATAATATATATTAAAATTATTACTTTTATAAATATTTTATTTTCTAGATGTTATTAGTCATTGGTAAGATAAAAATATAATGAATATTTATAAGTTATAACACGTGATGAAATTTGAAATTATTACTCTATATTAAAAGATAAAATATGCGGAGATCATATAATTTATTATGTATTAATAAATTATCAAAATAATATTATATTTTAGATGTTTATAGTTTAGTTTGCTTATTAGAATAATTATAATTAATGTGAGAGAGACAAGAAACATAAATATAGATATTTTTTTAAACATATTTTAGTTAAAAAAAAAGTAAAATTGATTTTTATAATTTTATATTTATTATTAGAGAGATACGAAAAATAATTTTTTAATATGCTATAATGATGACATATGTCTTTTAATATGAAAGAATAATGACACATGTCTTAAAAATATTATTTTATTATATGTTATAAATTAAAAAAAGAAAGTATATTATATTAATTTAAGATTTAAGTAATTATCACTGTTAAAACATATTGCACAATCCTTTATTATCTTTATACTATAATAAAATAGTAACTTGGATTGCCACGTGGCAGCACCACAACCATCCTTATCAAAATTTTCCCGCATCTCTCTCATCTTAAATATTACCTTAATTACTAATAATATTACTTAATACTTAATATTCTTTTATATTAATAACTTAAAAAAGAGATTTACTTATTAATGTTATTTCTAAATAAATAATTTTAATATAAAATAATAAAATTTTCTAAAGCATAAAACTTTTTAATAAGAAAATTAATTTGGCAGATAAATTAATTGGGCATAAAACTTTTCTAAAGCATAAAATTTTCTAAATAAATATTTTAAAAGTGGTATTTTTAAAAATTCAATTTTTCAAAACCAAAAATAATTAACTTGGCAGATATAATAAGAAAATTTTTAAAAATAACATTCTATACGGTTTGTTTTAAAACAAAATATTTATTTTTTTGAAAAAAATTTAAAAACTAATTTTAAAAGGTTGATATCACTGTTTTATTAGTAATAGTCATTTCTCATATATAATTCCAGTCATATTATATCTTATAATATTATTTAACAATTAATAAATTTTATTATTCTAATATTTTATTTATTCAACCCGTGTAATACACGGGTTTACTAAAGCTAGTTAGTATATATTAGAAAATTTGCAAACATTGACCCGATCCAACCAAAATCGAATAATTGTAACCAATCGGTTTCGTCCATTTGGAGGACGACCTTAGTCTTGGGGTATAATCTATTGTTAGTCTATTGGTTCATCTTTATCTTTATCTTTATCTTTATACTATAATAAAAGAGTAACTTGGAGTACCACATGGTAGCACCACAACCATCCTCATCAAAATTTTCACTCCTCTCTCTCATATTAAATAATTACCTAATTACTAATAATATTACTTAATACTTAATATTCTTTTAAATTAATAACTTAAAAAGAGATTTACTTATTAAAGTTATTTCTAACTAAATAATTTTAATATAAAATAATAAATTTTCTAAAGCATAAAACTTTTTTAATAAGAAAATTAATTTGGCAGATAAATTAATTTGGCATAAAACTTTTTCTAAAGCATAAAATTTTCTAAATAAATATTTTAAAAGTGGTATTTTTAAAAATTCAATTTTTCAAACCAAAAATAATTAACTTGACAGATATAATAAGAAAATTTTTAAAAAATAACATTTCTATACGGTTTGTTTTAGAACAAAATGTTTATTGTTTTTGAAAAAATTTAAAAACTAAATTTTAAAAGGTTGATATCACTCTTTATTAGTGATAGTCATTTCTCATATGTAATTTCAGTCATATCACATCTTATAATATTATTTTATAATTAATAAATTTTATATTCTAATATTTTATTTATTCAACCCGTGTAATGTCACACCCCGACCGACGGCGGAATCATCGGAGCGGACGAGGGAATGATTGATTGTTCATAACACATGGTTGTCTAATAGTGGAAATAATATTAAAATCAGATTACAGGATAAAATGAGTTCAACATACACAAATACAATAATCGAACCACAAATAATAATTGTCTTTTATTTAACTAAGTCCGTGTCTTAAATGAGCACGTAGAAGTCCACTATCTTGCTTAACCTGAAATCATGTGAGAAAATAAAGTCAGCTAACGAGTTAGCTGGTGAGTAATCACAGTTTTGAATATGCATATAGATTGATTGATTGATCCATCGAGAATAATTCAATTCACAAGGTAATATTAAGACTTATATGGCAACCGCGAATCATATAGATAAACCGACACAATATAAACCCTTGACTTGACACTTGCATATAATAGACTCCACACAAATACCATAGATTGACTAATTGCCTCTGGCATAATCACCACTCGTAAGCCATGTGGGGTGGGTTATCCAAACCAGTAGATCTACCATTGATACCAGGATTGATTGATTGAATTAGGGTTTTACTGTCGTCCAGTTTATCACAGTATGTTCACATAATTGCAAGTAATAACATAACCTGTCTTGAATTGAATTTAGAATAAAATAACAATAGAATATCATGATTGAATGTATTGTATCACATGATTTCCCCCAAATAAGAAATGATATAAAAAGGGGATATGAATACTCACTTGATTGATGAGATTGGAATTTGGACGTGATAGATTAGACACCCACGATTTCCTTATGATTAACCTAAGGAACGGCGTCTCGAGTTAGAATAATAATGATTTGGGAATTTGGGAATGTATTAGGATTTCCATGGAAGTTTAAATTGATTAATTTTATTTGGTTTGAAATGTCTTGAAATAAACGAATTTGTTGAAAGTGATTATGTCCAGGATCTTAATAAAAAATTATGCATATAAGTTATACATATATACAATTTATTAATAAATTTGTATATGTATATCTATATACATAATTATATATATTCATGTAATTATATCTAATTTCATGTATGATTACATACATAATTATATGTATATAATAATTTATACTTAAGTAAGCGTAACTATAATTGTACGTTAATTATATACATATGTTATAAATTGTATACGATGGTGTAAAATTACATATACCTGTAATTTATTTAGATAAAAGTTGTTTTGATAATTGAATAATATATATATGTATATATGTTGAATTCAATTTATTTATTGTATAATTATGTATTATACACTAATTATAATTTTGTGGATAATACAATTAGTTATTTTTATTTATTTAAAACAAATAAAAATAAATGAATAAAATATAAAAATAATTTCAGAAAATAATTAAAGGTTTTAGAAAATTTTAAGGTTTGTAAAAATGTTTTTATGATTTTTAGAATTTTTTCTAAATTTTTTTAAAGCCTAAAAAGAAGCTTAAAAAATATGTGAGGTGGCCCGGGGTCGAACCCGGGACCTCCTGTTTGAGATGGAGCATGGGAACCGGTGAACCAAAGGCCTAAGCCGCGAGAGTTCTCGGCCTTTAATTCTTTTAACCTCTCAAACTTGTTTCTCCCAACCCTTGATGAACCCTAGATCGAATCCGAACCAAATTGAACCTCGGATCGATCATGTAAATGAAGTCAACCTTAGGGCTTTTAATCCCCAAGTGAAAACGAGTTCATAGAGGTATTAATTACCTGTTGAGATGATATATTCGATGAGTTTGAGTTCGAGATAGGTCCGCGGCTTTAGAAGAATCAAATTCGATGATTGTGTGTGTTTCAGATGATTTTGAGAGTATAGGTAGGTTCGGGACTGAGAAATGGTTAATAATATGACATCAATTTGATTATTGAAAGTGTTTAAGTGGGTTTATTAGCTGGATTAGAATCCGAAGTTAAAGTGACAATTATAGCCGTTTATTAGACTAATTCAACACGTTTTTGTGTTGGAATTCAATCCAAATTGGATCCAAGGAAACTTTCGGTGAGATTGTGGGGTTCAAATTTGATAATTTGACTGATTTCTTGTCGGGAATTTTGTGATCTCGAAGTGGAAACTTTGGATTCGAATTTACCAGTGATTAATCGTGTTTAATGGGTGTTTTAGGTTCGAAACTCATTCACGAACGCATTGGAACCGGTTTTATGGGTTGAAAATTCGTAGTTTTGGCTAATTTGGCTCGCCGGAGAACGGCCGGAGTCTCGCCGGGGACTCGCCGGAAAAACGGGGGAAGAAGCCGGGTTTAAAAAAATTTACACAATTAGTCCCTGCGGTTTCAAGTTTATGATTTTATGTTTGAAACTTCTTATTAAGTTTCCAAATTGACAGAAATAACCCCTGGACTTTATTATTAATATTATTATCATTATTAATGTTATTATTATTATTATAATTATTATTATTATTATTATTATTATTATTATTATTATTATTATTATTTATTATCGCAAGCTTTATACTTGGAATACCCATAATTGTATTATTAACAAATGTTTAACATAAGTGAATGTGAAAATACAGGTGGTTACAGTCTCTCCTGCTTTAGAAAATTTCGTCCCGAAATTTGTTCACGAGGAGGCTGAAACGAAAAGATGAGGGTACTTGGTTTTCATTTGGTCCTCACGTTCCCAGGTGTACTCTGGCCCACGTTTAGACTCCCAACGAACTTTGACAATGGGTATCCGACTGCGTTTGAGTTGTTTAACTTCCCGATCCATAATTTCCATAGGTTTCTCAATAAAGTGCATAGATTCATCAATCTGGACTTCGTCGAGTGGAATGTGGAGATTTTCATCGGCAAGACATTTCTTGAGGTTGGGCACATGAAACGTCGGATGTATATTGCTAAGTTCCTGGGGTAATTCAAGCTTGTAAGCCACTTTCCCAATTCGCTCGAGTACTTTGAATGGACCCACATAACGAGGTGCTAGCTTCCCTTTCTTTCCAAAGCGAATCACTCCCTTCCAAGGTGACACCTTAAGAAGTACGAGATCACCGACATTGTATTCCATGGGCTTACGTCTTTTGTCAGCATAATGCTTTTGACGATTTCTAGCAGCGACCAAGTTATCACGGATCTTATGAATTTTGTCGGTTGTTTCTTGTATCAATTCCGGACCAGTAATCTGTGATTCACCAACTTCAGACCAACAGATGGGAGATCGACACTTTCGGCCATACAAGGCCTCAAATGGTGCCATTTGGATGCTGGTATGGTAACTATTGTTGTATGAAAATTCGATTAATGGAAGATGAGAATCCCACGATCCACTGAAATCAATGACACAAGCCCGGAGCATATCCTCGAGGGTTTGTATCGTTCTTTCAGTCTGACCGTCGGTTTGCGGGTGATAGGCTGTGCTAATATTTAGTTGAGTCCCGAGAGCTGATTGGAGACTGTTCAAAAAACGAGAGATGAGACGACCATCGCGATCGGAGATAATATCTAAAGGTACACCATGACGACTGACTATTTCATTAATGTAAATACGAGCCAATTTCTCGACTCGATAATCTTCCCGAATTGGAATGAAATGAGCCGACTTAGTCAATCGATCAATGATAACCCAGATACTATCGTGACCACTAGCGGTACGAGGCAGCTTGGTGATGAAATCCATGGATATGCTTTCCCATTTCCACAATGGGACCTCGGGTTGTTCGAGTAATCCAGAGGGACGTTGATGCTCAGCTTTGACTTTAGAGCACGTGAGGCATTTAGATACATACAAGGCTATATCCTTCTTCATGCCGGGCCACCAATATTGGTTCCGAAGATTCATGAACATCTTATCTGCTCCCGGATGAACAGAATAACGAGCCTTATGAGCCTCATCCATGATGGTTGTTCGAAGATTATTGCGATTCGGAATCCAAAGTCGATTTAGAAAATACAGTAGTCCGTCCGACTTGGTTTCCAATTGGAGTTCAGCACCGCATGACATTTCCTCATACATGTTGCCCTTGGTGACTGATTCGTGTTGAGCTTCGAGTATACGGGTCACAAGGTCGGTTTGAATGGTAACACTTTGAAGCATAACTTGGCCCTTACGACTTAATGCATCGGCTACGACATTAGCTTTACCGGGGTGGTAACGAATCTCACAGTCGTAGTCATTGAGTAGTTCGACCCATCGTCGTTGCCTCATGTTAAGCTCCTTTTGGTTGAAGATGTACTGGAGACTCTTATGATCGGTGAATACAACACATTTAGTGCCATAGAGATAGTGTCTCCAGATTTTGAGTGCGAATACGACAGCACCCAATTCAAGATCGTGCGTCGTATAATTTTTCTCATGAACCTTCAATTGTCTTGAAGCATAAGCGATAACTTTGCCTCGCTGTATGAGAACGCAACCTAGACCTTGTTTTGAAGCGTCACAATAGACAACGAAATCGTCGTTTCCATCAGGAAGTGTTAAAATCGGCGCTTCACACAACTTTTGCTTGAGGGTTTGAAACGCTTTTTCTTGATCAGGCCCCCAAGAAAAAGGCTTATCCTTGTGGGTCAAAGCAGTGAGTGGCACAGCAATCTTCGAGAAGTTAGGAATAAAACGTCGATAATATCCGGCTAGACCAAGGAATGAACGAATCTCTGTAGGAGTTTTAGGTTCTCCCCATTTCTTTATTGCCTCGATCTTTACGGGATCAACGTGAATTCCCTTGTTGTTTACTATGTGACCAAGAAATTGAACCTCATTAAGCCAAAATTCACATTTTGAGAATTTGGCGTAGAGTTTCTCTTTCTTCAGAAGTTCGAGTATTAGACGAAGGTGATTCTCGTGATCGGATTTTGATTTGGAGTATATCAAGATGTCGTCGATAAATACGATCACGAATTTGTCTAGGTATGGCCGGCACACACGATTCATTAAATCCATGAATACTGCCGGTGCGTTGGTTAACCCGAATGGCATCACTGTAAACTCATAATGGCCATATCTCGTTCGGAAAGCTGTTTTTGGAATATCATCATCGTGCACACGGAGTTGATGGTAACCAGAACGAAGATCGATCTTTGAAAAATGAGTGGCTCCTTGAAGCTGATCAAACAGATCGTCGATTCTGGGTAATGGGTAACGGTTCTTGATTGTGAGTTTGTTGAGCTCTCGATAGTCAATGCACATACGGAATGAGCCATCCTTTTTCTTCACGAATAATACCGGAGCTCCCCATGGTGACGAGCTCGGGCGAATGAATCCTTTGTCTGACAGTTCTTGCAATTGGCTAGCAAGTTCTTGTATCTCAGATGGTGCAAGTCGATAAGGAGATTTTGCCACGGGAGTTGCACCAGGTACAAGGTCGATTCGGAATTCAACTTGACGAACGGGAGGAAGACCGGTTAAATCTTCGGGAAAGACTTCAGGAAACTCTCGAACAACCGGAATGTCTTCAATCTTCGTAGGTTTCTCATCTGCCTTCACGATATGAGCTAAGAAAGCCACATAATGCTTGCGGAGGTACTTTTGAGCTTTGGTACAAGACATGAGTTTAAGCCCCTTGTAAGGTCTTTCCCCGTAGATTTGTAGTATGCTTCCAGTCGGGAGAGGGATACGAATGGTCTTTTCATGACAAATCACTTCGGCATGATTCTTTGATAACCAGTCCATGCCTACTATAACATCAAAACTACCCAGTTGCATGGGTATAAGATTGATAGAGAAATCGTGCTCGCTTAGATTCAAGGTACAGTCGGGAATGACAGAATTAATTGTAATAGGTTTTCCGTCAGCTATCTCTACCGTAAAGGGGTTATCTAGCTTGATTCGGGCACTAGCAAGTAAGGGCTCAAAGTCTAAGGATACAAAGCTTTTATCTGCACCGGTGTCAAAAAGAATAGAAGCGTATTGATTATTAATTTGGAACATACCGTTCACCACGTCATTGCTAACTTGAGCTTGTTGGGCATTGATGTTGAATGCTCGACCTTGAGGTGCAGGGACGGCCTTGAGAAGCTTCGGACATTGGTTGCGGAAATGGTTAGGATCTCCGCATTGGTAGCAAGCTCTTGCGTGTGTGATTGTCGGGGTATGCTGAACAGTCGGTGTGGTAACTGGAACCCTTGCAGTATTCTTGCACACGTTGAATGTATGACCGAAACGACCACAATTGGTGCATTGACGACATTGAACGTTAGCGGGATGGTGATACTTGCAGTGGTTACATTGAGGAAAGGGTCCAGCGTATGGCTTTTTCATCGGTGGTTGGTCGTTTACTGTTGGTTGACGAGTTGGAGGGATTTGATTAATTGGCACAGCAGGGGTAATCACGGCAAAGTTTTGGGATTTAGCCTTCCTCTTCTTGTTTTGAGAAGGTTCAGGTTTTTCCTCCTTAGGGGTTTCAGCTGAGGGTTTCCCGGGCACCTTCTTAGCACCCTTCCTAGTCAGGGTTCCAGCCTTGACATGATTGTCAGTTAGCTGGGCAGCTAACCGGATGGTATCTTCCAAGGTTGCAGGATTCCTACCCCACACCGTGTCTTGAATTTGCATGGGTAGACCACCGATGTATTTCTCGATAGCCCGAGTTAAAGGAGTAACCAGATGAGGAACAAGTAGACTCAGTTCATGAAATCGGTTGGTATAAGCTAGATTTTCTCCACTTTCTTGAGTTAAGTCCCAGAACTCAGCTTCCAATTTCTTAATTTCATTTCTCGGACAGAATTCCCGAGTCATAAGCTCCTTAACTTCATCCCACGTCAATGCTAATGTGACCTCAGTTCCACGGGTTCGTTTCTCACCGTTCCACCAGGTGAGTGCTCTCTTTTGAAGAACACTTATAGCGTAGCGAACCTTGAGATTCTCGGGGCACTCACTATTGAGGAAAGTGTTCTCGATACTCTCAAACCACTTTAAAAGACCGGTGGCACCTTCGGTCCCGCTAAACTTAGTGGGATTGCAAGAATTGAAATGCTTGTAAGTACAAACTCGTGGAGGGTTTGGTGCAGTTGGGTTTTGTACGGCTTGATTTTGAACGGTGTTGTTGCCTTGGTTCAAATGGGTAAGCAGTGTTGGGATAACCGCAGCAACTTCACGTGCCACTATAGCAGCAATCTTGCGGCCAGAGCTTCTAGATCGGGAGCGGTTTTGACGAGAAGACATGCTGTATAATATGGAAAGAAGAAACCTCTTTGAGAAACGGGTAATTGGTTTTTAAAACTTTTCAAAATAATAAAATCGTTAATGAGATTGTTTAGAATAACAATGAGAGGTTAGGAGTGTAAACGTTCGGTTCGCAAACCAAAGCGAATACGTTGACTTATCAAAGTATTTGTGTCCACCACAACCTTAATGAGGACATGCGTACCTATAAGCGAATACTCATCTCGAGGGTTCTCAGGTAAGGTAATCAAGTTGTATGAATACCTTGCCTAGACAGAACACCTTAAGATACATGTATCCCACTCTTCCAGCATTGCATGTTCTCGGTCATGTGACACGGACTTTGACGAGATTTGAAAACCATGAATAACAATCGAGTTTTAGAGTTTGAAATCACTTGAATTAGGCACACAATGCCTTAGAATATGAGTTAAGATTCGTGTGTATATTGATATATTCAAAGTATAAGAAGAATCACATAAAGCAGAAAATCACATGATCAAGTATAAACATGTAAGGCACATAAAATCCTATCTAAGCATATAAAATACATGAGAAAACTCATGTGTAAAGGTACTTAGTTATAGTCTAGGTCATTCCATTTCTAATAATCTAATTCCCTATAACCATGGCTCTGATACCAATCTGTCACACCCCGACCGACGGCGGAATCATCGGAGCGGACGAGGGAATGATTGATTGTTCATAACACATGGTTGTCTAATAGTGGAAATAATATTAAAATCAGATTACAAGATAAAATGAGTTCAACATACACAAATACAACAATCGAAACCACAAATAATAATTGTCTTTTATTTAACTAAGTCCGTGTCTTAAATGAGCACGTAGAAGTCCACTATCTTGCTTAACCTGAAATCATGTGAGAAAATAAAGTCAGCTAACGAGTTAGCTGGTGAGTAATCACAGTTTTGAATATACATATAGATTGATTGATTGATCCATCGAGAATAATTCAATTCACAAGGTAATATTAAGACTTATATGGCAACCGCGAATCATATAGATAAACCGACACAATATAAACCCCTTGACTTGACACTTGCATATAATAGACTCCACACAAATACCATAGATTGACTAATTGCCTCTGGCATAATCACCACTCGTAAGCCATGTGGGGTGGGTTATCCAAACCAGTAGATCTACCATTGATACCAGGATTGATTGATTGAATTAGGGTTTTACTGTCGTCCAGTTTATCACAGTATGTTCACATAATTGCAAGTAATAACATAATCTGTCTTAAATTGAATTTAGAATAAAATAACAATAGAATATCATGATTGAATGTATTGTATCACATGATTTCCCCCAAAAAGAAATGATATAAAAAGGGGATATGAATACTCACTTGATTGATGAGATTGGAATTTGGACGTGATAGATTAGACACCCACGATTTCCTTATGATTAACCTAAGGAACGGTGTCTCGAGTTAGAATAATAATGATTTGGGAATTTGGGAATGTATTAGGATTTTCATGGTAGTTTAAATTGATTAATTTTATTTGGTTTGAAATGTCTTGAAATAAACGAATTTGTTGAAAGTGATTATGTCCAGGATCTTAATAAAAATTTATGCATATAAGTTATACATATATACAATTTATTAATAAATTTGTATATGTATATCTATATACATAATTATATATATTCATGTAATTATATCTAATTTCATGTATGATTACATACATAATTATATGTATATAATAAATTTATACTTAAGTAAGCGTAATTATATATTGTACGTTAATTATATACATATGTTATAAATTGTATACGATGGTGTAAAATTATATATACCTGTAATTTATTTAGATAAAAGTTGTTTCGATAATTGAATAATATATATATGTATATATGTTGAATTCAATTTATTTATTGTATAATTATGTATTATACACTAATTATAATTTTATGGATAATACAATTAGTTATTTTTATTTATTTAAAACAAATAAAAATAAATGAATAAAATATAAAATAATTTCAGAAAATAATTAAAGGGTTTTAGAAAATTTTAAGGTTTGTAAAAATATTTTTATGATTTTTAGAATTTTTTCTAAATTTTTTAAAGCCTAAAAAGAAGCTTAAAAAATATGTGAGGTGGCCCGGGGTCGAACCCGGGACCTCCTGTTTGAGATGGAGCATGGGAACCGGTGAACCAAAGGCCTAAGCCGCGAGAGTTCTCGGCCTTTAATTCTTTTAACCTCTCAAACTTGTTTCTCCCAACCCTTGATGAACCCTAGATCGAATCCGAACCAAATTGAACCTCGGATCGATCATGTAAATGAAATCAACCTTAGGGCTTTTAATCCCCAAGTGAAAACGAGTTCATAGAGGTATTAATTACCTGTTGAGATGATATATTCGATGAGTTTGAGTTCGACATAGGTCCGCGGCTTTAGAAGAATCAAATTTGATGATTGTGTGTGTTTCAGATGATTTTGAGAGTATAGGTAGGTTCGGGACTGAGAAATGGTTAATAATATGACATCAATTTGATTATTGAAAGTGTTTAAGTGGGTTTATTAGCTGGATTAGAATCCGAAGTTAAAGTGACAATTATAGCCGTTTATTTGACTAATTCAACACGTTTTTGTGTTGGAATTCAATCCAAATTGGATCCAAGGAAACTTTCGGTGAGATTGTGGGGTTCAAATTTGATAATTTGACTGATTTCTTGTCGGGAATTTTGTGATCTCGAAGTGGAAACTTTGGATTCGAATTTACCAGTGATTAATCGTGTTTAATGGGTGTTTTAGGTTCGAAACTCATTCACGAACGCATTGGAACCGGTTTTATGGGTTGAAAATTCGTAGTTTTGGCTAATTTGGCTCGTCGGAGAACGGTCGGAGTCTCGCCGGGGACTCGCCGGAAAAACGGGGGAAGAAGCCGGGTTTAAAAAAATTTACACAATTAGTCCCTGTGGTTTCAAGTTTATGATTTTATGTTTGAAACTTCTTATTAAGTTTCCAAATTGACAGAAATAACCCCTGGACTTTATTATTAATATTATTATCATTATTAATGTTATTATTATTATTATTATAATTATTATAATTATTATTATTATTATTATTTATTATTATTATTATTATTATTATTATTATTATTTATTATCGCAAGCTTTATAATTGGAATACCCATAATTGTATTATTAACAAATGTTTAACATAAGTGAATGTGAAAATACAGGTGGTTACATGTAATACACGGGTTTACTAAAGCTAGTTAGTATATATTAGAAAATTTGCAAACATTGACCCGATCCAACCAAAATCGAATAATTGTAACCAATCGGTTTTTCGTCCATTTGGAGGACGACCTTAGTCTTGGGGTATAATCTATTGTTAGTCTATTGGTTCATTTCAGAATGAGAGCCATTTTATTGTATAAGCCGATATAAGGGAAAGTTGCAACACAGATCTCGTTCGATAACCTTAGTATATAAGTCGAATGAGCTGTTATTGAGCTATTATGAGTGAGTTACGACTAATAATCTGGTTGAAAAGTCTTATCCATATAATATCTTTTATTAGTCTCGTTTTTCATTTTAAAAAGATAACAGATTTTGATGTAAAAAATTCATAAACACATTCTTACTCTTCTTATATCATATTCATGAAACTCATAATCACATAAATTCTGTCCAATCCACAACAAATTCACAATCTTCACCCTAGTATTACACGGCTAAGGGGCAAACACAAGCCTCCTCCTCGAACAATTCTATTAAATAACTATACATAAAAACACACCACAAAAATAATTAGCAACACTCGAAAACAAACTCTATAATTCAGCACGAACACTAGTTTCATTACTAGTATCAGCGGCCGGCAATGACATCATCATAACATAACATGACAAACTCATTTTAGTTAACTTGACGAGCTCGTGGACATTGTTGTGGCCGAGGATGTTCGTGCAGAAGAGGAAGTAGTTGTTCGGTTTAATAAAACCATAGGTGACAAATCTGTTTTCCGCCTCTCGCTTTCCTTCAAAATTTCACCTGCAAAATACTCCAACTTCTCCAAATTCGTGCTGCTACACTTCTTCCCTTGAAACAATACGGATTCCACATTATGTTGTTTCAACATATCATCGGCTTGTACCAACATGTTCATGTTGTCTTTAACCCCAAATAAACCTTTGTGCCCTTGGATACGCACATAACCATTTATCCGAGATCGTCTAAATGCCATTGAAACCGCTTGATCAACCTATACACATCATTTAAAGTTAATACAAGAAAACGAGATAGATCATCCATCTTTAACAAGTTCTCTTAAAATTCTGAAACCAAACTTACTTTAATTTTAGATTTACCAAACTTTAAACTTTTCATTTCTTTTATCTTTTATAATTAAAGTAAATATATAAATATCTTGTGGACCATTATTTTGTTATTGCTTTAACAACTTTAATAACACCTACCAAAATAGGGTTGATACTATATACATCTGGGCCATTAACCTTCCCATGTCCCCCCGATTATTTATTTTATTGTACTTTCTTTGTTATTGTATAGTACAAGTTCACAAAGCGTTCAACGACTTCAAAATGACAAATCTACTCTCTTACATGCATTAACCACTTGTACTTTAATAAATCATCTATAACTCACGTCTCACACAAAATATTTAATGCAAAAACGATTACCGTATCGGAAACCGCTTCACCGACAATCTTAACCAACGCCGTTCGCGACGGACTCCGGTGGCCGACCACCGCAGACGACGGTTCTCCGTTACCCAACGACACCACCAGCAAGTCATCAACGCCGTTACAAAACGGAAACTCTTGTTTATTATAAAGCACGTGGGTGATCGCCGCCGCCGTGGGGTTGTTCATCGCTACCTCACCGCCGGCAGCTGCCACCGTCTTCCGCCGGTCAACCGACATCGTCTTCACCGGACCGTCAGCCGCCATCGTGGCGGCGCAAACGTCACTGAGCTTAAAATCACCGCCGTCCATCTCCACCGCATCAGCACGAGAGAACACAAACGGAGCTCCGGTGGAGAGATCGTAACACGGGATCAACACCGTCGTTAGTGTGTCTTTCAACGTCAAATCCCCAAACGTCTGATCAAACACTTTCGTCGGAGACCGGAAAACTCGCCGGAGAATCCCGTGTTTAGAAGACCGACCGAGTCTTTTTCCGTTCTCCGTCACGAACTTAAGCGCCTCTCCGGCGGTGAACAACGGGCGATCGTGTTTACCCTTGGTGAAGAGTAAGGCGGCGATGACGCCACCGACGCCGGATCCGGCGACGACGTCGAAGAAATCTGCAATGTGGGCATTTGGGTTGTTGGATTTCCGGCGAAGGGTGGTTTCGAGATGGAGGATTGATTTAGCTGCTAAGATTCCGTCGGTGGCGCCACCGCCGTCGACGGAAAGGATTCTGACTTTTCCGGTGGTGGATCCGCCGGTGTTTTTCAACGGAGGAGATGAAGAGTTTTCGTAACCGAACAAGAAGTTGTTTTCGAGGATGGAGAAGATTTCAGAGGTGAGTTTGTTCATTTGGGAGCTTGAATGATCAGTCATGGAGATTGCCGCCATTTTGTAGGTGGAAGGAAGAAGATGAAGATGAAGATGAAGATGAAGATGATGAAGGTGTTGATGCCTTGATGGAGTTATATATAATGAGAATGGTAGTGTTAAAGAGGTTATGGTTTTATTATTATTTTGTTGTATGAAACTATGTATGTTAATTAAAGTATGCTACCCACTTTTGTTTTAAAAACATAAAGCTTCACGTTTTTTGTTTGGTATGTTGTGTGTACGTGTATGGATGAAGGAATTATGTATTTTGCTGTCATATGTTTATAATGAAAAAGAAATGTGTGGAAGGAAAAACATTAGTATATTTTTTATTATGTAAGTAGTGTTGTTTTATATTTTTTATAAAAAAATCACGAGGTGAATTCTACCTTTTGCACTCATGTGATGGTAAATTTATGTAGTCATGAGACATGCGACTTGACTTTATGTATCCACTTTTTTAAGTGAGATTTTTTATGTATTTATCATCTTCATGTATCAACTTTATACTTGTATATATATTTGATAGAAATAGCATGAGTTAGATTCGGTTTGTATTTGAGTGTATGATGTGTATCACTTTCTCTAATATTTAGGAGAATGCAACCGTGTGGCATACTAAAATGGACCCATTTAAATACATATTGATAAAAGAGGTTATGTTTGAGAGCTTGATCCGAATATCCAATCATTAAAGTCATTGAAATAATATCATGTCTTTCGAATCACAAAATCAATCTCTTTGTTTTGTAATGCTTGATCAAGTGCTCATGTGCGTGGGATTATGCGACTTTATGAGATATATTACATTTATTGATTATCGTTGGATGTTTGTTACGGATGTACGATTAGTAGAAATTTGTGCTTTTGCGGGTAATGTGTCATGCTTTTTAGAAATGTTTATTATGTGATCATCTCAAAGCCTGAAACATATTATATATATATATATATATTTATAAAGACCTTTGTCGGTGCACAGTGATTTTGTACAGTGATTTGGTAGATTTTTATTTTCCCTAACCTCCTCCTTCATCACCACCATTAACAAACCCACACACAAACCCACACGGGAAAAAACTAGCAGTCTGCTTCCGGCCACCGGAGGAACCACGCGGCGGTTGTCATCTCCGGCCCTCTTCCGGTACGTTGTCGCCATTGTTGTTGTCTTCTTATGTTTTCTCTTTTGCTCTCTCTCCTGGGTGAAATCGGGCAATCCGATGGTATGATGGAGATCTTTGTTGGTGCTGTATTTCATAGGGTTTCGAGGCGAGAAGGAGAAATTGGCGGAGAGCGGTCGAGAAAGAGGAGGTCGGTCGATCTGCAGCCGGCGGCGATTACTCCTTCATTCCTCCACCTCCGCCGGCGGCGACACCATCGAAGCGTTGACAGAACCTCACCAGGTAAGAGTGTAGTGTCTGTGTGCTTCGGGAGTGCGTGTGTGTTCAGTAAAGAACAGGTGAAGGAAATAAGCATTGGGTTGGAAAGAAGCGGGCAAAGGTTTCTGTGTGCTCCGCCGTCTCCTTCTCGATCATGTGCGATGATGATGATGATGAGCGGATCGTGAAGGTTTTGTTGGTGGTGGTGATTGGGTTTCTGCGGGTGAAGGATATGGAGGTTAAATTGGGGGTTGTTAGGGTTAGGGTTTTGGGTGATGGAGTGGGAGATGGTGATTGGAATGTGGAGGTTGATGGGAGTGAAGAGATCATATTCATGGTGGTTATTGTAGCCATTGTTGAGAGCTTCAAGGGGCTTCAATGGTGATGATGAGTTGAAGATAGGGTCATCGCCTCCACCGGCAGTCAGGTGTGAAGTAGGTGGACCTTGAGGCTATTCTTCCTGAAGGGTTTCTAGGGAGGACTCGGGGTAGGGGTCTGGTGGTGAAGAACTGGGCACCTCAGCGGGCTATACTGGCGCATGAGTCAGTGGGTGGGTTCGTGTTCCACTGTGGGTGGAACTCCATCTTTGACTTGGGATTCTGATTTACAAATTAACCACACTTTACATTCTAATAAAGGAATTTCATTTGTGTTTGGGTAGTTTACAACGTGTGTGTGTTTATGAAGAAGGCATTTTGGTACTCTTAGATAGATGCCGAAAATGAAAAGTGAGTTTGTTTATATGTCTCATCTTCTTATCTCTAATTTGGATTTTGTATGAATGGGTATTTCTCAGTTGTTCATCATTTTGCATTCTTTTTTACATTTTAGTGAATATTATCCCAATGCACAAATACATGTTGGCAATGCAATATTTGTTAAGTAATCTAATTTGATTTTCTATAGACTGAAATAGATGTGTACCGATCTTGTAGGACAAAATGCATCAAGGGTTTGAAGAGGTTCAACTTCTTCTTGACAAGACGGTTCAAAGTACATAAAATTCATATTAAGTTTTATCTTTTTTGATCTTCTTCTGTGGTTATTTAGATTGGTAAATACCATGGTTTGATGGTTTTCTTATTCATTGATCAGCTGTTTCATATTTTTTTTAGTTTAATTTGGCAAGGAAAATATATATAGAAGCAATCGTGAAACAGGCTACAGATAGTAAATACCTGGATATTTGGAATAACCAGAAGCTGAGCTCTGAACTGGATTTGAAGCGTAGACATATATTAGAGCTAAATCAGGTATTCAGATATTTTTACTGATTATTTGGTTCAATTCGAATGAGACGTACACGTACCATAATAACAGTTTTGAATACCAGAACTTGACAACCCAGCTAATAGAACTTGAAAGGCATTTAAACACCCTTGAGCTTCAACGATTTGGTGATAAAACGGATACCCAAATGATCCGTAAATCGTCCCTTACGAAACATAATCAACCAAGGTATGAGTTTTCATGTTAGGACATTATAATACATATTAAAAACCTAGGTCGGTGACTAAACAAGATTTATTGCATGATTTACAACCTGTCTAATTTCCTGCCACGTTTACTGTGTGTCATCAGCTTTATGTCAAAAAAAAGTAATAAAGAGAGAGAGAGTAAGGACATGATGCTGAGAGAAGATGCAGCGATGAACACGAAGAAGATGAAGACGACTCTATGCGAAGAAGGATCGGGAATCGATGCGACAAAGAGGATGAAGGTTGTGTTTTTCGGAAGGTAAGTCTCAAATCGCAAAATGATTTCTTCAGGTGTTAATTTAGGGTTAATCAAACGTTGAAATAACAAAACAATATCAAATTAAGGATAACTATCGTATTTCTCTATTTTTACGTACACCTTAAATTTCTAGCTCAATTCCAGGAGGTTATGGTGGTGATTGTGGTGGATTTGGAGGTGGTGCTCGAAGGAGGTACTAATGGAAGAACTATGGGGTATGGTAATTTGTTTTTTACCTTTTTCTGTTGGAAGAAGATTACGTTATCTATGTCTTCTCTGTTGGGTTTCTAATAAACATTTGTGATTTCTTTGCTCTAAGTTGGATTGAAGTTCAACCTTTCAAATTTCTATTTTTGATAACAACAAAAGATGTCCGAATGGTTGACGATGAAGCTTGCAAGTTCTTCTTTAGAGTTGTACACATATTGAGTTGTCATTAAACTGTGAAACTAAACCATCATATTTCATGTACTACAACTTAACTAACATAAATATAAAGTACTTGGAGTTGAGGATTTTATTAGAGTTTTGTTGTATCATATTTAGGAGTAGTTTGTTATTTTTCATTACAACTCATTGTTTAGAGGCGTTGGTAAAGATATTTGGCTTAAAATGTGTTTACTTTTGTAACATCTCGTATTTCACGACGTATTAATACCTTTTAAATGTAAAATAATAATAATAATAATAATAGTAATAATAATGATAATAATAATAATAACAATAATAATAATAATAATGATAATAATAATAATAATAATAATAATAATAATAATAATAATAATAATGATAATAATAATAATAATAATAATAATAATAATAATAATAATAATAATAATAATAATAATAATAATAATAATAATAGAAATAATAAAGTCCAGGGGTAACTTATGCAATTTTGAAACTTACAAGTTAAGTTTCAGCATAAAATGATAAGAGTGAAACCGCAGGGACCATTCGTGTAAATATTTAAAAAACCCAACTGCTCTCTCTCCTCCCCCTCGTTTTTCCGGCCAGAATTCCGGCCACCGCCGGCCGAGCTCCGGCGAGACCAAACGCACCAATTTCACGCGGTTTTGACTCAAATTAAAGGTCCCGACACCCTCTAGACCAAGATTCGAACCCTATGTACCTTTAATCATCGAATAATTCGGATCCAAAGCATCCCACCTCGAATCCACTTTATTCCCGACCGTTCAACGGTCGGTTAACCCACCAAACCACAATAATAATTCAATTAATCGCACATATATGATCGCCTAACTGAAACTAAACTCATACACATTCCTAATTTCATCTGAAATCACTTGAAATCACAGCTGCAACCACCTCGAACCCGTCGGACCTGCAACTCACTCGTAAACCTCTTTTCGAACCCTCTAACCCACAATTGACAAAGGGCTTTCAATCCTTAGCACCATTCGAAGCTGCCTGTGCACTTAATTTGAAATTCATCAGGGTTTGATCATCCTTTGGATTCAAGCTAACTCGCGACATGTTCTTCATCTGTTCTTGTCGAATCGAGTCTTGAATCAGGTAATTAAGAGCATCCACATACTCGATTTTTGGTGGGGATCAAAAGCCCCATGATTACAATCGTTAACATAATCGATTTGATCTTCAATTTTTGCTTCGAATCAAACTAGGGTTCATTCGATTTGGGCTGTCTGGTAATTGATGTTTAAAAGAATTAGAAACCAAATAGAACCGCGGCTGAGGCCTTTGGTTCACTGGTTAGATACATGCATGCAAGTCCAGGAGGTCCCGGGTTCGACCCCGGGCACCCCCTTATTTTTTTTATAGGCTTTTTAAGCCTTTAAAAATTACAGAAAAATTTCTAAAAATTTTAAAAATATTTTTACAAACATTAAAAATTTTTAAAACCATTTAATTACTTTCTGAAATGTATCTTTACATTTTTATTTATTTATTTATTTATACTATTATTATCTTTTAAGAAAAATATATATATAGTTCATATTTTTATATAGAATTGATTTAAATATTGTTTAACTTATTAAATCATTATTTGTTCATATAACAAGTATAAATTATTGTTAAAACATGCTTATTTTATTTAACTATTAAACTTTATTAGTATAAACATTATTTTTATTTCGCATCTTTATATAAAATACAAGAATATTGTTATCAAGAAAATTAATTGATTTTCACTTGTTAAATATAATTTACAAAACCCCAAAATCCTAAAACCCTAGTTCGCGTTAAAAACGTTAAGTTTAATATAATTAAACTTAAATCTCGTCAATATATATATATTCTTAGGTATCTCGTGAAGGACTACGCCGAAACGACGCTTAAGATTATTTCTTATTAATCATCCAAATATATACTTAATCGCCAAGTGAGTATTTCTATACCCCTTTTTCTTATTTTCACACTTTGGGGTGAAACATGTTACTTATTAATCATTGCACTTGTAAACGTTTGGATTCTTATAAACTTATGGCAATTTACTTGTGAGTTGTGGTTAGTTGAACTTTTGTGGTTACCATGTTAGCATTATATGTACAATCATTAACTATTGCTAGCCCAGCGAAGTCATAGATCTATGGGTAAGACAAGCCTGCTTGGTTGATCCAAGTACACTTAGCTGATCGTATATACTTTTAACGTTAATAGAATATTAACGTCGTTTGATACTTGTAAAACATTGTCGAGGTTTGATTGTTGCATTGTTCATAACATCCCTAATCACTTTATTCACTAATTTACAACTTGAATTGCCATCTTTTATATACTTATGTATCAAAAACTGTGGAATGCTCACCAACATTTTTATGTTGACCCCTTATTTTTAACATGTTTCAGGTTACTCTTTGAAGCTTATCACACTTAGGATTGGACTTAGAGAAATAAACGAATGATCTGGATACTTTTATACTTGTAATCTGGATGTATCTTTGTTTGAGTCTTTTACTTGTATGTTACAATTGAATCTTGATTAATATATTTGGAAACTAATAATAGCGTTATGTGGCTGTGAACAATCGTAATTCTCACACCGCGACGATTCCGCCGTCAAGGTTGGGGTGTGACAGATTGGTATCAGAGCCCATAACTATAGGGATTTAGGTTATTAGAAATGGTGACCTAGACTATAGCTTATGCATGCACCTTATAGTATTTTTTATCTTGTAAATACATGGTTTACATGTTACATAATGCTATGCCTTCTTATGTGCAATTTGATGCCTTAGCATAGGATTGCCTAAACTTAGTTACTTGTCTCCCTAAACTTATCTTTGACTCTCCCCGAACATAAAACCTCTCAATCTTATTCTCGACGACACGTGGAATCGTATACTATTACTTAAGATCTGGATCCTTAGACTCTATGTCTAATCTATATCAATCTTATCAAGGTTTTGATTTCATGAACCAAAGAAATTTGTGTGATACATAGACACCTGTATTCTGGATTTCCTGGCAAAAGGCCTTCGGGCTAAGGCAAGCATATCGTATAAATCTCATTGTGAGACCTGTTATGCTTACCTGGAGATTTCTGGGATGAGTGATAAACTATGGTCAAAATACACAAATCTCTAAGGCAAATAAGTTAATTTACCTTGACGTGTCAACGATTCCAAATGGTAATGCGTTACCAAATGGAACCATCCTTTTGTATCTTAAAAATCCTTGAATCCTTGAACTGGTTTATCATCAAAGTTTAAATACCTTCTCATTCTTAACCTAAATAATATTCCTGTTAATATTAAACCCATCCTACAATTCAACTCTTACGTTTAAACGCTCAACATGTAACGTGTAACGGCATTGAAATCAGCGTTTCATGTAACTATTTCTATAACTTGACCAACGTGAACATGGATCTTAATATACCCAAAGATATTGGGAATCTAAACCGTATGGTCTTCAAAAATTTAAACCGTTACTTATGGTTCTAAAATCTTCCTAAGGGTGTGTCCCATAACTAAAGACATTCAATGCTGTAGGTGGGATTTCTACATCTCGGGATACTTTGCTAATTGAATGTTAACTTTGTTAACTCAAATATTATAAGTGGTCACTCACCTCAATGATCAAATAAACTAATTATAACTTCGTTATCACTTAAAAATACGCGTGTCTTCAATTAAACTATGGTTGAGCTCATATCTTGAGAAGTCCTTGTATTTTCCTTTTGATTGTGAATCGAATGTTCACATCTCATCATGTTGTCGAATCATTCTTGTTCTTGATTTTGTCTCCCTGATTGAAATTATTCAAGATTTGAACACCATCATAACAAATCCTGTTACCTCGAACTTTGATCTTAAATTTTGTAAGCATGATTTTCCTTTTGGTTACATTAATGTAACTTGAAATTTTCAGAATTTCTAAGTGATATTCTTTTCTCTTCATTGTTAAGTCGAACCTTAAACTGTCTGCACCGTGAGAGATGCAAGAGTTTGTAAGTCAGTCTATGACTAAGAACACTCGTACCTCCTAAATAATTCTAACTCATCAAAACAGGGGTGATTCCCTTACTTTGATGATTCTCTATTCGTTTCGATAAGTGGTTTCCAATTGTGTGTTTTATAAAATTTCATTCTCTGGATTAGGGTGATTTCCTCATCCTGAGGATTGACTTCAATTATTCTCATTGTAACTTGTACTTCACAAATGACATGATCTCACCAAAATAGGATTGAAACCCGTAATTTGGTGGCAAATGTTAATCCTCAATTGTTTTCTTGTTATTATGGAACTTAATCATCAAGATAGGCATAATTCTATACCTTGATGATAATTTCATTTTTATGGATTGTAATTTTCTCAAATGAAACAACCTCGTCAAAGTAGAAGTGAATTCTGGATTTTGATGAAGAAGTTCATTTTGTTATATTTTATTTTTGTAAGAACTTCACCGTTAAGATAGGAGTGATTTTCCTTACCTTAATGGTGAGTTACCACATCTTATTTATGTGAATCCTCAACAATTGGTTGGGATCAAACTGGTTGATTGGTAAGTTGGTGGACATACCTTGGAAATACACCATCAAGTTAGGAGTGAAAACCACACCTTGATGACTATTCTCATTTATTGATCTTCAACTTACCAAGGTCGTAATCAAGTGACGAGAAGCATGTAGTAACTTAACAGGTAAAACAATGTTAGTGTTTTGACCTATTAAGCCAAAGCATGATCTCTGAACTTAAAAGAAGACCCGATCGTTTTAGGTTGATTTTGACTTCAACCTTGGAGCATTTAAATTCTTAAATCGATTTCTTTATCTTCATGTTTTGACTCGATCTAGCTACATCGAACCATTTATTCCTTACTTATCAACTTTCATCTTGAGATATCGTCAAACCCATAAGTATAGTCTTTCTAAACAATCCTTTGTCAAATAAAGATATTATCGAATACCTCTCTTATTGTTTGATGAATTACGTATGTGATCTGCATTTGGAAATTTGTTACCTTGCAAAACATGGTTACGAATACCTTTCTCATTGTTTGCGTCATTTCTTGAATCGTTTTTGAATCTTTAACCTTGAAAATCATTGAAATTCTAACTTGGTTTTGAACAACAAGACTCGTTATTATCCTCACTGCAATGTGGATATAATGGTTCATAAACCTTCGTAACTTGTAGTCATGGGTTTGGCATAAAAGAAAAGACATAAGTTGGCATGTGTCCAAGTGTCTTACCTTTACATATGACAAAACCTAATCTCCGTGTTCCCGTAAATCTTCCGTTTAACTTTTCATCCACTAGGTGCCTCTTATTTTAAAATGTCATGATGACAATTGGTGCATTATAGACCGATTGGCTAAAAATTCAACTCGACTCATTATCTCACAACGTCAAGAAATTGACCTGTATCTGTTTCAACTATTCGTATACCGTGGTATGACGTTAAAACATCGATCGTCATTTTGAACGATTGATTCATTCTCGGTTTTAAATAATATTCTTAACCATCGTCGTGAACTCATTTCAAGATCTTTGCATAGAGTATTATTCTTAGACCGATGGTTGGTCAAAGGAGAAATACAGATTCACAAAATATGCGTTAAGATCGTTTCATATGATGACTTTGGGATTCTTAAATTCCGACGGTTAACCTTGCTTACCATTGTTGGTCTTTTATTGATATCTAGACATCACCTTACCATGAAATTATATTCTGGAAGTTGTGATTTATAAGTCTAATATACAATGGTAACTCGGCATTGCTTTCCAATATTTCATCTCAAAACATCTCACATTTCACTGATAGGGTTCAAATTGGCATGCATTATGCCAAGAATCTTGTAAGATTCCATCAAGTGAAGCGTTTCATCTGTAATTAAACGTTAATCATTGTTAGTTTGAACACTTATCTTTCATTTTAACTCTTTTGCTCATTTAAGTTCATTCTTAATTTCGAAACGAAATTCTTTAAAGTAGGGGAGACGGTAACCTCTTGTATTAACGTTCATTCTTAATCAACATGAAAGCTTATAATGTTAACTAGAAGCCACATACTTTAGGCTCTCTTTTTACCTCTAATGGCTATGCCATTGCACATAAAGTAAACACTAAAGCGGTCAGCTTAATCGATGATGAATTTTCTTCTTTTGATACCTGAATGTTCTGCAAAGTGTACCTCAGAAAAGAGAATCGCTAAAATCCATCTGTGGTTTCATGTTCACCTTCTGATTCACTTGAGAACGTGAGGATCAAATGAAATCCAAGCGTCCTCATCTTGTCGTCTCAGCCCCTTGTAAACAAATTTCGGGACGAAATTTCCTAAAGTAGGGGAGACTGTAACATCTCGTATTTCACGACGTATTAATACCTTTTAAATGTTAAATAATAATAATAATAATAATAGTAATAATAATGATAATAATAATAATAACAATAATAATAATAATGATAATAATAATAATAATAATAATAACAATAATAATAATAATAATGATAATAATAATAATAATAATAATAATAATAATAATAATAATAATAATAATAATAGAAATAATAAAGTCCATGGGTAACTTATGCAATTTTTGAAACTTACAAGTTAAGTTTCAGCATAAAATGATAAGAGTGAAACCGCAGGGACCATTCGTGTAAATATTTAAAAACCCAACTGCTCTCTCTCCTCCCCCTCGTTTTTCCGGCCAGAATTCCGGCCACCGCCGGCCGAGCTCCGGCGAGACCAAACGCACCAATTTCACGCGGTTTTGACTCAAATTAAAGGTCCCGACACCCTCTAGACCAAGATTCGAACCCTATGTACCTTTAATCATCGAATAATTCGGATCCAAAGCATCCCACCTCGAATCCACTTTATTCCCGACCGTTCAACGGTCGGTTAACCCACCAAACCACAATAATAATTCAATTAATCGCACATATATGATCGCCTAACTGAAACTAAACTCATACACATTCCTAATTTCATCTGAAATCACTTGAAATCACAGCTGCAACCACCTCGAACCCGTCGGACCTGCAACTCACTCGTAAACCTCTTTTCGAACCCTCTAACCCACAATTGACAAAGGGCTTTCAATCCTTAGCACCATTCGAAGCTGCCTGTGCACTTAATTTGAAATTCATCAGGGTTTGATCATCCTTTGGATTCAAGCTAACTCGCGACATGTTCTTCATCTGTTCTTGTCGAATCGAGTCTTGAATCAGGTAATTAAGAGCATCCACATACTCGATTTTTGATGGGGATCAAAAGCCCCATGATTACAATCGTTAACATAATCGATTTGATCTTCAATTTTTGCTTCGAATCAAACTAGGGTTCATTCGATTTGGGTTGTCTGGTAATTGATGTTTAAAAGAATTAGAAACCAAATAGAACCGCGGCTGAGGCCTTTGGTTCACTGGTTAGATACATGCATGCAAGTCCAGGAGGTCCCGGGTTCGACCCCGGGCACCCCCTTATTTTTTTTATAGGCTTTTTAAGCCTTTAAAAATTACAGAAAAATTTCTAAAAATTTTAAAAATATTTTTACAAACATTAAAAAATTTTAAAACCATTTAATTACTTTCTGAAATGTATCTTTACATTTTTATTTGTTTATTTATTTATACTATTATTATCTTTTAAGAAATATATATATAGTTCATATTTTTATATAGAATTGATTTAAATATTGTTTAACTTATTAAATCATTATTTGTTCATATAACAAGTATAAATTATTGTTAAAACATGCTTATTTTATTTAACTATTAAACTTTATTAGTATAAACATTATTTTTATTTCGTATCTTTATATAAAATACAAGAATATTGTTATCAAGAAAATTAATTGATTTTCACTTGTTAAATATAATTTACAAAACCCCAAAATCCTAAAACCCTAGTTCGCGTTAAAAACGTTAAGTTTAATATAATTAAACTTAAATCTCGTCAATATATATATATTCTTAGGTATCTCGTGAAGGACTACGCCGAAACGACGCTTAAGATTATTTCTTATTAATCATCCAAAATATATACTTAATTGCCAAGTGAGTATTTCTATACCCCTTTTTCTTATTTTCACACTTTGGGGTGAAACATGTTACTTATTAATCATTGCACTTGTAAACGTTTGGATTCTTGTAAACTTATGGCAATTTACTTGTGAGTTGTGGTTAGTTGAACTTTTGTGGTTACCATGTTATGGCATTATATGTACAATCATTAACTATTGCTAGCCCAGCGAAGTCATAGATCTATGGGTAAGACAAGCCTGCTTGGTTGATCCAAGTACACTTAGCTGATCGTATATACTTTTAACGTTAATAGAATATTAACGTCGTTTGATACTTGTAAAACATTGTCGAGGTTTGATTGTTGCATTGTTCATAACATCCCTAATCACTTTATTCACTAATTTACAACTTGAATTGCCATCTTTTATATACTTATGTATCAAAAACTGTGGAATGCTCACCAACATTTTTATGTTGACCCCTTATTTTTAACATGTTTCAGGTTACTCTTTGAAGCTTATCACACTTAGGATTGGACTTAGAGAAATAAACGAATGATCTGGATACTTTTATACTTGTAATCTGGATGTATCTTTGTTTGAGTCTTTTACTTGTATGTTACAATTGAATCTTGATTAATATATTTGGAAACTAATAATAGCGTTATGTGGCTGTGAACAATCGTAATTCTCACACCTCGACGATTCCGCCGTCAAGGTTGGGGTGTGACAACTTTGTTGCCTAATTTCGTATGTTCAAATGTATTTTGTTGATTTGTTCTGTTTTTTATAGTAACATTTTTATCCTTTTGATAAAGGAATTGATTGTTATTTTTTTATGTTTTTGCAGTTGCTTTATAGATGATTTATAAATGGATTCACTGAAGGATTGTTTCTTCTCCACTTCTTGCTCAAATTGTACATTTTTTGTTGATATTTAACATTTTAGTTTCGATTTTGTTCTCCTTTTATATGCAAAACACAACAGCTTCATAGAGTTGAACAAACTATTAGCAATGAGGAAATCGATTTTTATTATTCAGAAGTCCAGGTCTCATGAAATCGAGCTATACGCAGGTGCGCGCACGGACACATGGGTCTCCCGCTGTAACGCGCGGGGACACCTTCTCGTTTTAATAAATTGGTTAGAAATCGATACATGGTAAGTTTAGAATACAACCACACTGAAGAATACAAACAATGAAAATTGAGTCCAACTCTAGTGTGATCGGAGATTTATTGGGAAGGATGTATTACTTATGCATCGCTACACGTCATACTCAACACCTATTATACTCTAATTACCATGAAAAAATACTTCTAACACTACTCATATCCCTCACATTTTTGAGTTATCATATAAAGAGATCACTAAAGGGATCACTAAAGGTTAGACTGAAATACATTCTACAATGGGATGTTGACATGTTTTGCTTAACACTTATCATCATCCAATCTAACCAACATACTTTCGTAATGGTTTAAAAACTTGTGACCATCATCTTGAACACATTTTTGGTAGGGTTGTGCAAAGGTGTTCGAACCCGGATTATTTGAAAGTTCGGATATCCAAATTTTGGATTCGAATAGTAATTTTAGAAAATTTAGATAGTTTAGATATCCGGGCTATCAAAAATTTATATTTATATATACTTTTTATTTTTTTATAATCTAACAAATAAGAAAATCTGAATCGAAACCAGTAATAATATACGTTCATTAATGTTTTTAGATGTTATTTAATTAATTTCTTAATTGTTTTATTTACAATTAAAAACTATTATACATACTAGGTTAGAAACTCATCTATTATATGGTATAATAGAAAAAATTCAACATATTAAATCATTAAGTTTTATTAATATTTTATATGCTATGTCATTAGCCATTAATAAAATAAAAAAATAATAAAAATTATAAAAATTATAAATAACAAATAATAAGAATCAAGAATTATAAATTATATTTTAAGATAATATATAACTAAAATCTTATAATTTAGTATGTTTTAATAATTTATTAGACTAAGAAAATTTATATTCTGTAAGTTTAGTTATTTAGTTTACTTATTTATAATCATTTTCATTTAATATGAGAAAGACGAAAAATAAAAGTTTAGATTAATTTGAAGTTGACATGTGTCCCTTAAACATTTTATTTAATTATATACTATAGATATAGATTATTTTTTTACATTTTTATTTGTTTTGGATATTCGTTACACTATCAATTCGGATATCAAAATTTTCAGATAATATTTCGGAACATCCAAAATTTTTATGTTTTATATTTTTTGGATATTTGAATTTGAACGCCATTGATTTTTGTAGTCACAGATTCTCACCTACGATAAGTTGGGGCACATGACTTGTTGTTTAAACTCTAATAAACAATCGCTAGCATAAAATCCTTGGTTGTACTATATATTTTCCCTTAGATGAAAAATATGGTGAAATGACTTAGGCGTATGTACTACATGTTTTCCCTTAGTAGTTATGTTATGAAGCTTTCTATCAATAAATACAGTGTTTTTTGTTTTGTTAAACGCATGAAAGGTACTATCAACTATGGAGTAAATATATGATGACTCACAACTATGAGACAAGAGTGATAGAGGCTGGAAAACAGATGAATTCTACTTTGACATCACTCAAGATACGTACTATGCCATTACCAATGATGTTGATATTTTCAACACTGCAATATCTGACGCTCATGGTCTTTATGTGGAAGTATGCACTTATATTTACATGATGTATAATTGTTTTTCTATCACCAACAAACGATTATTTATCTAATGTTTTTTATATTATTGTCTTACAAAAATACGGAAGCCAATAAAATGGGACCAGGAAACAATACAAAGGCATGAAAAACACTTAAAATGATGAAAATAAAGAAATATTAATAAGTTATATCATATCTAGAGATATGTATGAAATAGAAACAAACTGACATCGATGATATTTCCGTATATGATATGGCGCTTGAATGATGAAAATGATGAGGGTCGATGGAGAACTAAGATATGCATATGAATAATCAACATATTAATGACTGTTCAAGATAAACAAACACAATTAGTCAGAGTTGAATTCTCTAATACGTTTAATATAAAAAGGTGTCTTATACGAAAACATTAATTGAAAAATTAAATTAAGTTATATAAAGATAAATGGTCGCACAAGGATTTTTCATATACCTCTAATTGATCATGAGAAGACATATTCTTTTCCGATTGATGCAATGGCATTCCAACATCGTATTAATTTGTTAGTATAAAACAAAATTAATATGCGTCTTTGTTGGTTGTGATTCACTTGATATTGGAATTTACTTGAAACTCCATAAAAGAATTAATATTCAAAGTCATACATAGTAATTTATTAGGAACACACCAATTGTTATAAACAATTTGGATTCTAATATATTATGTTTACAGTATTGTGCTAAAGAGTAATATAATACAACTTAAAGACATATTTCTTGTGCACAAATAAATACACACAAAAGAAATTGTATGCGGTGATTATGATATCTCAATAAACTGTACCGACAGTGTGGATTTTATAAATAATACACTTGTTAATGAAATCTTTACAAGATATGGAATCGATGCATTAAGTTTATATGTCGTAATCCTTGGTGACTGTATGCATGTAAATAATTAGACAAAATATAAATATGTTTGTAATTGTAAATGTTAGAAGCAATGATATTAAAACCTCAAGAAAATTATTTAGTAGAGTTGATGAGTGTGGACTATAAAAATCGAGTTAAGTATGGTATAATCAACTCAAGTATATCTCAGTATAGATGTATTAATTTCCTATAAAGTCCATATGTTTTTTATGGGAATAAACTATTATGACGTTTACATAATTTATATTATGATGTTGAGGATGTCACTGCATATCTAAAGAGACTGAAAATAGTTCAAATAGTTACCAGAAAATTTTAAAATTAAAGAAGGTATTACAAACTTATGGGTTGATATGCAAAAAGAGCATTTGTACTTTTATTCATTAATCAAATTGCTCTAGAAGACGTTGAAACAATTAATATGAACAAAGTTTATCATTTTAAGTAAAGAATTTACCCGAACATAACGGAACATGTGTTGTTCAATTTAAGAAATAATATATACATCAAAGATGACAGATTCATACATATTTCGTTGAAGTTTTTCTTCACACATTATTCGCAAGCATGGTTATATTACCACACAACAAATTTGTTCAAAAAAACGATTTGACAAACTTCTCTACTAAATCACTTTAGACTTTAACATTTAATATATTAGTTCATGAGATCAGTATGCATCAACTTTAAGCTTAACTAATAATCACTAGGGGAAGAATATACGTATTATGCTTTTTTTTTCTCGTTTTCTCTTATGGTTTTTTCAGATTGGGTTTTTTTAACATGCTTTTAATGAATCATAATCTTCAAGCGTGTTTAGCTGATAAGAAAAGGGGAGCGTTATAATATATATATATATGTGTGTGTGTGTGTGAGTGAGATTTTTTTATTATTATTGTGGTCATCAACGACTAATATAAATTATCTTGCTCCAAAAGTTTTCCTCCCCGGCCTATATATACGTACTCTAATGTATTTTATCGTATTACAAAACTATAAGAGATACAAAATCTCTCCCCCCTTATACGTGCTCTAATATTTTTTTGGTTATTAGTCTAGTTTTACAAAATTAAGCTATTTATTATTAAATAAATAATTATCATTTTGATACCAGAAAAAATATTATCAAATAGAAAGAAAAGGACAAGACATGCCAAACAATACCATTAAAAATTATATCTCTTTTTTTTAAATCTAAATTGGAGAGTATTAACGATAAAGCAACCGGGGGACATGAGAACCAAACTAATTATTGTAGGATGCCTTAATTAATTTCCACTCTCTTTTAGTATATTAAATAACATGATATATTATATTAATCCCATGCTTAACACTATCTCAATGTTTATACTTTAAAACACCAATCATATCTAATTAGATTTTTCTACATAAATTATATGTATGCAGGACAAACATACAAAGTCTGATATAATTTAATATACAGTACAAACCTAAACCTTTATAAAATTACTAAAAGATGCTACAACTTTACAAAAGGTTTGTTAATATAATAATATATGAAATTAGCTCTTTTTTGTCATGTTTTAATGAAAACAATATTAACCAACTTATATCTACAATGAGACTTTATATTGTGTTTAGTTTCTTTTACAGTTAATATTACGTTAAAAACTCATTCATTATAAGATAAATTAGATTTACAAATCATCACAAAATTACACTAAGTTTAAAAACAAAATCATCATCTATAATATGATTGTTATTTAATATAATTGTTATGTGATATATAAAATATATTTTTAAATTTCATTATTATTTAGTATCACTATTATCAACATCATCATTCAATAAAAGAAAAAGGATAAAAGAAATTAAAAACCCACTTGGGAGAGTAACATGTTTTCTCATTTGTTATTCTTTTAGATGGGAATTCCTCAAATGTTCATTTAACCATCTTTTTGTCCCAAAATACCCACTTGACTATTCCTTCTTATAAAATGTACCTTCAAACATGGGCGTCGACGACCATTTATTATAGTTGGTTGTTGGCGTTTAGGTTCAATGAAAACGTGCAACTTGTCCAAATACGACCAGAAGTGCCCATATATAGTACTATGCACTATTGTACATAAAACTTCTTTTGATAATGCACGTTTTCATGTCAACACATGACGCGGGTGGATGATCACTTGTTTAGATTATAAAGCACAACAATTCGTTTAGCTTGTCCGATTCTTTATGTATAATATCATGCAAATGAATGACTGAAAATGAAAACTGTAATTCATCATATCTAATTGTGAAATTATAATTATAGAGAAATAAATTGTATAAATAAATTCTAAAAGGTATTTTGGGGTGTTAAGAGTATAACTAATAGGAAAGAGATAGATCTCTAAACTTATTGCTTTTAGTGATTGAATATGCGTTCAAATTTGTTTCATTCATGATATCCATTTTTTTTAAGCACGAGCATAAGTGTATAACCAAATACTTCTGACAGAAACAAAAATAATTCTTTTGTTTATATATTTATAAACCAACACTACCTAACAATTGTTTTTTGTATGTATATGGGTACATAGATATTAAATATATCTATATGTCAGTCATCATCTTAATTTACTAAAAGATGTATTTTTCAAAACAATCTAGTGGTATAGACGCTTAATCATATATTGTCTATTTAAGACAAGAACAATCTAGTGGTATAGACGCTTAATCATATATTATCTATTTAAGACAAGAAGATGACGTTTTTTAAACTTTGATCTCAATCTTGTTATTAAGTTGAAGTATAAGCGTATCAATAATTTTTGTTTTTGAAGGCTCAGAATGAGTCTGATTTCGCCCTCTCCATCAAAGAATGATCGTGGAAGCATTGCCGATTCTCCCCCCTTTCTCTATCATCAAGCGTACTTAATATAGAAGAAGAAAGAGAGGAGAGCGAGGTTTTGAATGCAAGTAACACCAAGGATATATATCAGCCACCACCTACTCGTAAATCATATTGTTATAACTAATTATAACATGAAATTTTTACCAAATAACTTAGGAGACTCGTTAATAATATGCTAACTAATTATGAAATCAAGTAAATCATAACTTATGTTGGACAGACAACCTTCAAGACATCATAACAGAAACCGGTAGAATTAAAATCGATTTAAGCCATACATCTTATAGAAGGGAATTAATTATTTATCATTGCACCATCCTACTTAATATGTTAAATTTCACAACACTTAATAATTTCAAAACTAATTTAATCATGAGGTTGGTTAATTTATTGTTTGTCATCAACTACACTTGTCTGATGGTGTGTGTTTGAACAATAATTAGGGACACCGACAGTTTCATTTACCTGAATACTCTTTTATTAATCTTCTATAATCAAATCATTAATTAAGTTATCCAGTTAACGACACTAAATTGCTTCACTTCAGTTTCCTATCTCCGAAAGGTTTTTTCTTACATTGGATCCCTAAGGTCTAAAAAAGTTGTAATTTTCATTCAAAAACATAAATTACGTTATAAAAAAATTATTAGCAACACGTAAACATAAATCAAGATTTTAATTTTATATGAAATTTTACATAAGTATCATTTTAACGATGATATTTAACATTTTAATTAATGGAGCTAACATTTTTGGATGAAAATGATAAAAAAATTCCAAACCTTGGGAGCCAAATGCAAGAAAAAATATTTTTGAATGAAAATGGCAAATGAGGTCTAACCACATAAAGAAAAACGGTAATTCAATCATAGTTTTATTTATATATAATGCTTGAAACTCGTGTAATCTGGAAAAAAAATAGTCAGTAATAAAAGGATATAAGAATTATGATAAAAAAGAAAATAAATTGTTTATTAGATTAAAAAAAGAAGCAAGAAAAATAAAATGAAGGCTCGTAAACTTATTTATTAGGTAATGAAATTTTAGGGCTCTGTATAGAGTTTTAATCACTTAGTGGTTTCTCAAAGTTCTCATGACCACTCCAAAGTAAATACTAAACTAAGTTTACAACAATCTCCCGTTGAGCTAACGATACCACAACTACTTCTTTTCCTTTTATAATCTTAACATATGATCATTTAAGCATAGACCATATTGACTATCCTGTATTTCATTATTATTTGGGTTTATTAAGGGCAAATCAATCAACTTTCTTAAGTACTCACTACTTAATTTTTTAAATTGTAATTAACACCTTAAAAGCAATGTTTTGAAAATTGAACCGGACCGGCCGGTCCGACCGGTTCGACCGGGAACCGGACTCCAATCCGGTCCGGTTCGGTGCTTAAAACCGGTTTAACAGTGAACTGGTGGTCAAACCGATTGAACCGGTCGAACCGGTGGTCGGATCGGTAACCGGACCGGTTGAACCGGTCGAGCCGGCGGTCGGACCGGTAACCGGACCGGTTGAACCGGTCGAGCCGGCGGTCGGACCGGTAACCGGACTGGTTGAACCGGTTTTTTTATAAAATTTACATAAATACGGTCCGGTTCTTATATACGGTCCGATCGGTTGAACCGGTCCGACTAGTGAACCGGTAAGGCGTCCGGTTCACTGTCCGGTCCGGTTTTAAAAACATTGCTTAAAAGTGGTATAGTTTCAATCGTCATTGCGATTGAAATTTGAGAGTGGTATGTGATAAAATGCACTATTAACGGGTTGGGCTGAAGCAAAACACACCCTTAAAGAAACCCTAGTGCGCCCCTTGTTTGCACCTAGTGTAATATGAATAAAAACATTTTAAAAAAAATTTAACAGTATCATACTCGAATTAGCGATGAAAATTTGTGTAAATTTATGTTATAATCATTTTTAAAATAGTAATCATGCAATTATAGATGTTAAGATGTAGGTTCGCGTGAATTTAAGTTCTCCCTTTATGGTCTTAACACCATCTGAAACCTAAATAGTGAGATGAGCCCTGCAGATCACCTCCTATGTGTGCCAAACAAAAATCACCTTTTTTTTATTATACACATATATACACACATGTGTGTGTGTAGAGAGAGGCACACACTCTAAGGGTGTTAATCATATCTATTTGATTGTATGTGAATTGATGAAGCCGTATGTGACATACATGTTTATATGTGCCAATTAAAGACATCATATTTAACAAACAGATACTTAGGTGGTGTTTGTTTTTTAGAAAAAGCTCTTTCCCACCTCTTCATCTGCGCGCACGCAGACGCGGGAAGTGTTTTTAAGTTCGCAGACTGTTTGTTTTTTTAAAGACGTTTCATTAAAAACGTCTTCCTGACGTCTGCACGGAGAAGATGTGGTGCTACCACTTCTTATGTCTTCACAACCTCTTCTGCTTTACCCCATTTTCTTCTCTTCTTCCAGACATTGTTTTCTTTCATTTGAGCCCTCCAACCCCCACCACACCACTCATTTCTAGTTGCCGCCTCCGATCCCGCCTCCACGCTACCGCCTTCGATCCCGCCTCCACGCTACCGCCTTCCGACCGCCGCGTCCGTCTCCACGCCACCGCCCTCCGACCCTATTCCAGTCGCAACCCTCCCCCCTCCGACCCCCTCGCCATCGCAGCCCTCCCGCCCTTCGATCTCCATTCCAGTCGCAGCCTCTCCCCCCTCTGACCCACTCACCATTCACATCCCTCCCTCCTCCGCTGCCCCAACTCCACGCTACCGCCTTCCGACCGCCGGCCTCCGACCCCTCTGCCGCCTACTCCGCCCGCCGACTCCACCACCGTCCGATACACCTCTGGCGCCAGCTCCGCTCTCATATCAATGAGATTAGCGTGTGGATGTGGTTGTTGATTAGAGTTACGAGAAGCTGTAGGAACTTAAGGTCTATGGTTTCATGGCGGTGATGATGATTTGAAGATGATGAAGATGCATTTGAAGATGATGAAGCTGTGGATGTGGTTGTTGATTAGAGTTACAACAAAATCAGATATGCATATGAAGGGATTTTATATGCATATGTGGTTGTTAAAAATTTTAGATATGAGGATGATAGAGACAAAATCAGGTACTATACCAAATTTATTGGTTTGTGATTTGATATAGTATTTGGTTTGATTTGTGATTTGTATAGTATGATTTGTTATTTTAATTTGTATGATTAGTGATTAGTGATTTATATTTTAATGTATTTGTATGACTTTTATTTATATATTAATGTTAAAGTTATTTTTAAAGTTTAAAAAATAGGTTTAGTTTAACTGCAAAATATTTCAGCATTCTGCAGACGTTAAAAAAACAAACAGTCTTTTTCTTACAGACTACAGACATTGGTCCACCTCATCTGCTGCATATGTCTGCAGATGTGGTTCGCAGACTGCAGACGTTTTTCTGCAGAAAAAACAAACAACACCTTAAAATCAAAGGTGACATAACATGTTAGATATGACACGATAATACATGATTATGTAATATGCGTAATACGAACATGACATGATAACTAATCGTGTCATTTTTTTCCAAACTCTAACACAAACTGTATAGAAGGTTACGTGACATGACCTATTTACAGACACGATAAATATTACATATTTAGTGAAACAAAAGTCTATAAAAGTCTTAGTTAATACATAATCCTTGGCATGATAATTCGAATTAAGTGAAATAGAAGTTATCAAAAGTCCATAAAACTCTAAGTTAATACATAATCCTTGACATAATATTTCAAACAAAATCCATAAAATTTTTAACTAATGCATAATTAACATATCTATACTATATAATATCTATATAATAAAAGAGTAACTAGGATGCCACATGGCATCCTCATGTTACTTCTCAAAAATATTTTCCCGCCTAAACTAATATATTATTTTAGTCAAGTTTTTTATTTTAAGAAAATCAATTAATAGTAATAATTCATTTTGTTTTAAATTTAATTTTTTATATTATCAACTTAATTGTGTAATCATATTATTTTGAACTATACACATTTTTATAGCTAAACAAGATAAACTAAAAAGAATAAATATTTATTGATATATTTATATATTTTAGGTTAGTGTGATTTTAAGATAACTGGTTTTAATTTTACATGGCCGGGGTCAATTATATTATATCATTCAAAAAATATTTGAATATTTATAATTTATAAATGTAACTTTTTAATTTTCATTGTTATAGTAATACGTAACTTAATCATACGAAATATTTGTACATTTATGAATTATGTTGTTTTAATATTTTCAACCCGTGTATTACACGGGTTTACTAAAACTAGTTAGATATATAATGGTTTAGAAAAGCCTTAATAGATTTCTGGACCGAAGTTTGAAAATCGTGTTTGTGGACTGTCGTTTATCGAAGATGATGAATGAATATCAAATGTGTTAACTAGGGTTAAGGTTTACTAAGACACATATTTTATATGTTTTTTAAGAAAAATAATATAATAGGTTTAAACAACTCTTTAACACCTTAAGTTGTTTAGGCACGAATTTTAATTGACGAAAACAAATTTTCTATTATAATTTAAAATCATTAAAAATTTAAGATCATAAATAATTAGTGGTAAGATAACTGATAACGTCCCTTCAAGCAAACAACTTGTTTTACTAATGATCAATTCTTGACCATTAATCCTAATTTAATTGCTTTAGCGCTTTTTTGGCAAGCTTGATATGAACTTTTCCCATTCTATTTATACAATTATTAAACTTTTAACTTTCGTTTGGTTAGAGAAATAAATTTGATATCAAACAAAGTTTGTTTGTTTTGCATTTTTAAATTAAAGCTGAATTATATTTAATTACTTTTGTTTTCTTTATTTAACCCTCCAATAATGATGTTGTTTCCCATATAAATATAAAAAAGGAAGAAGAATGCTTGTTCTTTGGATGTTCATAACAACCATCAAAGTGACTTTTGATTTAAGCTTTACTGATTTTGAGCACAGAAATTTGCTTAATTTAAAAATATTAAAGTTTAATATACATAAACGACCTCAATTAATATAACTGAACAACACATCCTCTGTTGGTTTGGGGTGGGGTGGCGCTCAAGTAGTACCGACGTGAACAACACATCCTCTGTTGGTACCATTAAAGCTCTATTTAATTGGCTAGTATTCTTTCTTCTTTTTTTTCCTAGAACGGCTAAGGAATCATTGACGAGTTACTGAACAGTGACCCACCAAATTATCTTCATTACTTGAGTATAGATTCGATACCATCGTCAGGCAAATATTCACCTTATGTAAAAAAAACCTCTGGCGTAACTTGACTTTTTTTTTCTAGTTACATACGAGACTTAAATCCGAAACCTCTTTTTATGTTAATGAAATCTTGAATTACCCCATTTTAATCACTTGGTCTAGTATTCATCGATAACTTCCTATTAGACAATAGTTATATAGTTAGAGGGTACAAATTGTAACTAGTGTATCTCATGTAATTATATATATCTCATATTAATCAATAAGAGAGGACAGAGATTCCAATATGGTATCAGAGCGTTTCTGACTACCAAAACCCTAATTCCCCTTAGAATCCGCACCCAGGAATCCGCTACCCTTCTGCCGTAAAGAAAAAGAAGCTGCAGCTGTAAACCACCCTTCGCCGCTAACCTTCTGCCGTAAACCACCCTTCCCACCACCGTAACCCAAAGAATCCGCACCCAGGAGCACACCAGAGAAGAAGAAGAAGAAGAAGCTGCAGCTGTGCTCACCATGGCAGACCCAAAGAATCCCGTAGATGAAGCCAAACTCCACCCCGCAACCACGGTTAACAACATCCGCACCCATGTAAACGTCATTCTTGACATTGAGAATGGCCTTTACATATCATGGACTGAAGTCTTCAAGAACACGTGTAGAGCGTTTGATGTCATCGACCATATCTTACCCGAAGAAGGAGAGTCGTCATCCAAACGTAAAGAAAAAGATGCCCTATGGAAGAGGCTCGATGCAATTGTGTTGAATTGGATCTATGGTACCATCTCACAAGATTTGTTTCAAACAATTCTTGTCAAAGACACTACAGCAGCAGATGCTTGGAAAACTCTTGAAAACATTTTTCAAAACAATAAAAATACCCGTGCACTATACCTTCACAACAAGTTCACCACCACCAAGTTTGAGTCCTTCCCCTCCATGTCAGCCTACTGTCAACACATGAAACTTCTTTCAGATCAACTGGCGAATGTAGACGCACCGGTCACCGATAAACAATTGGTTTTACAAGTCATAGCTGGACTCAACGATGCTTATGATTCGGTTGCAATGTTTCTGCAACAATTGGACCCACTTCCTTCGTTCTATGATGTCAGATCCAAGTTGATTATGGAAGAAACTCGTAAGGCAAACCAAGCTCCTACTACTGCTCTTTTGACCACCACCACTCCACAGCAGCCGCAAGCAACCGTACCAACCGCTGCCACACCCAAACAGCCCTCTCAAGCCTCTTGGACACCCGCTGATGCTGCTGGACAGCAAGTTTCTGGCCGCGGCAGTGCATATCACCAACAGGGACCATCGTACTATCGTGGTAGAGGGCGTGGTGGTCGGGGTCGGGGACGAGGAGGACGCTACAGGGGCAGAGGATACAATAGTTGGAACTCTAATCCGTGGGGTTGGGATCAACAGTCGTGGGCCTTGCCTCCTTGCCCATATCCCACTTATCCAATGCAAATGCCTATGGGCCGCCCCCCACAACCCACTGCTCCTCGTGGCCCATCTCCAAATCAAGCTTATGTAGCCCACTACTACAACACTCCCACCAATATTGAACACGCCATGCATACAATGACACTTCAACCCGACCCGGCTTGGTATCTTGACACTGGTGCAACCAACCATATGTCTCACTCATCAGGTACACTCTCACCTTGTAGTAATAATAGTACACAAAACTTTATTGTTGTTGGCAATGGTTACAAAATCCCTATAACTGGAAAGGGTCAAACCGTCCTCAAAGCACCTTACCCACCATTATACCTTCACAACATCCTCATAGCCCCAAACTTAATCAAAAATCTCCTTTCTGTACGTCGTCTAACAACTGATAATGATATTTCTATTGAATTTGATAAATTTGGTTTTTCTGTGAAGGACTACCTGACGCGGACTCCTATCCTCCGATGTGACAGCTCCGGGGATCTCTATCCTTTGTCATTACCAACTCTGTCCACCATTACTTCACCATCTACCTTTGCTGCTATTTCCAGAGATGTATGGCATCGGCGTTTGGGTCATCCAGGCCCCGATTCTTTACATTCTTTGCATAAAGACAAGTTAATTTCCGTTAAGAATTCTTCTGTTAAACAACTATGTCAAACTTGTGTGTTTGGGAAACATGTTAAGCTCCCATTTTATAATTCAACATCTATTACTTTTATGCCTTTTGATATCATACACAGTGACTTATGGACCTCCCCGGTTCCAAGCGCGGGAGGTCACCGCTATTACATGTTGTTCTTAGATGACTTTACTAATTATCTATGGACCTATCCTCTCACAAATAAGTCCAGTGTCTTCACCATTTTTCATAATTTTTATACTTTAATCCACACACAATTTGAACGTAAAATCAAAACATTTCAATGTGACAACGGAACCGAATACAACAATAAAGCTTTTCATAATTTTTGCTCAAACAATGGTATGCTTTTTCGGTTCTCGTGTCCTCATACTTCGCCTCAAAATGGTAAAGCGGAGCGTAAGATTCGTTCAATTAATAACATGATCCGTACTTTACTTCATCAGGCATCCTTACCACCTACGTTTTGGCACCATGCCCTTCAAATGGCCACATATCTTCAAAACATCCTTCCAAGTAAACTAAAATATAACAAGTCACCAGCCTCGTTGCTATATCTTAAAACACCCTCATTTGATAATCTTCGTATCTTCGGTTGTCTTTGTTATCCTCTCTTGCCATCCACCACCATCAACAAACTCGAGTCACGTTCCACACCATGTGTCTTTTTGGGATACCCCTCAAATCATAGGGGTACAAATGCTACAACCTTTCGACACATAAGATTCTTGTTTCGCGTCATGTAGTCTTTGACGAAACCATTTTTCCATTTTCAACAAGAAATGTTATTCCCCCCGACTACCGTTTTCTACACCCGACCACTACCACACCCGAACATAATCCATTCATTGGAACCATGTCTCTCCTCTACACAAACCAATACCTCAACCTCCTATACACCCTTTCCGAAACCCAAAACTAAACAACCCAAACCTACAAACTTATACTAGACGACCTACACCTACCCAACCCATTTCAACCACCTCAACCGAGAACCATACAACTAACCCAGCCCACACCGAAGCCCAACCCGCCCTGCCCAAACAGCCCTACCCAAACCGCAGCCCACACACCTCCGACCACCCCTACTCCGCCTTCTACAGCCTCCACATCCCCCGTAACTACCTCAACCACCTCCACCAACTCTTCCTCGCCAACACCACCTCCCCAACCGACTCGTACCATGACAACTAGGGGTATGGCTGGCATTTCTAAACCCAAACACATACTTAACCTTAATACCGCCACCTTAGAGCCCATACCCAAGAACCCAATCCAGGCACTAAAAATTCCCGTTTGGAACCATGCCATGACAACTGAGTTTAATGCTCTTATTACCAACAATACGTGGGAGTTAGTACCTCGAATGCCACACATGAATGTTATTCGGTGCATGTGGTTATTTAAACACAAACTTAAATCTGATGGCTCACTTGAGCGCTACAAAGCGCGTTTAGTTTGTGATGGCAGGTCTCAGCAGGTTGGAGTGGACTGTCACGAGACGTTTAGCCCGGTTGTCAAACCAGCTACTATCCGCACCGTTCTCAGCATTGCTCTTTTGCAAAATTAGGACATCAGTCAGCTTGATGTAACCAATGCGTTTCTTCATGGTTATCTCTCCGAGACAGTTTATATGCATCAACCGGTTGGGTTTAGGCACCCTCAGTTTCCAAATCATGTGTGTCGGTTGAAGAAATCTTTGTATGGATTGAAACAGGCGCCCCGGGCTTGGTACCAGCGATTCACAGATTATGTCACCACCATGGGATTTCACCACAGTTCGTGCGATCACTCTTTATTCATTTACCGCCATGGCAGAGACACGGCATATCTTCTCCTATATGTGGATGATATTATTCTAATCACCTCTTCCCCTGTGTTGAAACAATCTTTAATGACTCGTTTATCTTCAGAATTTGCTATGAAAGATTTAGGGAAGTTGAGTTATTTTTTGGGCATTGCAGTCACCCGCACCTCTCAGGGCTTATTTCTTTCACAACATCAATATGCAATAGACATTCTAGCTCGGGCAAACATGTCAAATTGCAATCCGGTTAACACTCCGGTTGACACAGCTGGGAAGTTAAGTGCTCTTGAAGGGGAATTATTTGATGATCCTACCAACTACAGAAGTCTTGCGGGCGCTCTTCAGTACTTGACTTTCACCCGCCCTGACATTTCTTATGCGGTTCAGCAAGTTTGTATGTTTATGCATGCTCCGCGAGTACCTCATTATAATGCTCTTAAGCGCATTCTGCGCTATATCAAAGGTACGGTTACTATGGGAATTCACATGAAACCCGGCGCTGTCTCGTCTCTGCTAGCTTACACTGACGCTGATTGGGCCGGCTGTCCTGACACACGTCGGTCCACTTCTGGTTATTGCATTTATTTGGGTGATAATCTCATTTCTTGGTCGTCAAAACGACAAACCACTGTCTCTCGTTCCAGTGCTGAGGCGGAATATCGCGGGGTAGCAAATGTTGTTGCTGAAATATGTTGGGTTCGCAACTTGTTGCTTGAATTGGGACACCCGCCTGGCAAAACTTCGATTGTGTATTGTGATAATGTTAGTGCCATCTACATGTCCGGTAACCCGATACTGCATCAACGTACCAAGCACATTGAGATAGACATTCATTTTGTTCGAGATCAAGTTCGACGAGGCCAGATCCGTGTTCTCCATGTTCCCTCACGTTTTCAGCTTGCGGATATTTTCACCAAGGGATTGCCACGGATTCTTTTCAATGATTTTCGGAACAGTCTAAGCATTCGGGATCCTCCTCCTTAGACTGAGGGGGTATATTAGACAATAGTTATATAGTTAGAGGGTACAAATTGTAACTAGTGTATCTCATGTAATTATATATATCTCATATTAATCAATAAGAGAGGACAGAGATTCCAATACTTCCTATGTCTTCTTATTGTTAAGCATATATGGCTGGCTATGTTCTTTGTTGTTGGCTAAACTTTTAGAAAGTATATATTTTTTCAAATTTTATTAAGCCTATAAATATCAAGTCCGTAGTTGATCTTTCACATTAAATCACTCACACTCATATTTAAATCACATTATATATCAAAGTCTCTCCCTGATTTTTCATCATCTATTTTGTTACCATAATCAGATTCTAATGATTCATCTACACTGCGAATGTGAGTAATTTTTTTTTCTTGCTTCAATTGCTAATTTCATTCTAAATCCTCAATGAAGAAGCAAACGATGAAATTATTATGAAGTTGCGTTGTCAAAAACCCATGAACATCTTTGAGCAAAACTCTGTTGAACATATTAAAAATGCCTACACTGCACGCTCACTATAAATCTTGTAAAATTAATGAAATATTATCTTATATTTGAAAAGCTTTTATTTATTTTAAATTTATATTATATTAATGGTTAAAATGGTTAGAGATGAAAAGGCCGGGTAGACGCCATAGGTCTTGCCGTCTTGGGAAGGGAAGGGACGCCATAGGTCTTGCCGTCTTGGGAAGGGAAGGGACTAGATGAGGATAATTTCATGTAACGCCGAGTCGTTTATGCGAAGGGGTGAATACGAAAGATGAAAAGAATGGCGTCCTCCTACAATTCTGTATTCTAATTTTAGCATTATTAAGAAGTTTTTTGCACTACTTAATGGAAATGATATGACTGAATACAAACTTTATTTATTTTAGGAAATAAGTTTTATTTTGCTTGAACTTTATATATGTGTGTGCAGGGAGGATTTCGTGCAAAATATTGCATATCGAATCTAATAAAAATTGAACCTCCTCGTATGATTGAAAGTAGAGTTCGCGTATTTAATGACATGGATTAACTTGTTATATCAAAACGTTCACTAAATAAAATGCGGTTGTGAAACTAAACTTATAACTTAACAAAGCAAATTAAAAGTAGGCGACATTTGATTTTTTTATTATGAAAAAATTACTAATAAATTTGATAGCTAAACTGCAAAGTAAATTCAAATATAAAAACTAATTTCAACACTAAGACAATTTTTTATTGGATCAGGATTACGATTATTAACAATTATAATGCAATGGTCATATATTAAATGGCATGTGTCAATACGAGACATCATGCGTTTGGCCATAAACTCCATCTAATGTCTGACTAAGTGTGATTCGTTGATTAAACACTTACGTCGTTTGAAATGTTTAATTACATAGAATGACTTTACAATATTTTTGAGTTCATAATCAAATACAAAACATGATCAATTCATTGTATCAACAATTAGAACTTCATTACGGTTTTAGTAATTGAAGAACTCATATAGGAAAACTAATAAGTTGATTAAATTTAATAACAATAGTTAAGATCAAGAATCATGTAAACAAAACATTCAAATAAACGACGAATTAAAAAAAATCAATGTTACTGTCGAAACTAAAATATTTTAACAAAACATGATGGCTAAATCACTCAAACCTAAAACAAACGAAAACATCAAAAGACTTGCGAAATTGAAACAAAATTGGATTATAATCTCCCAAAGAATCACCAAAATTCAAACCATGTGTTGCATTTTCGTCTATCGGCCTTCGACTTTTGACTTTTCTGTTTTCGAGTGGTGATGATTGTGCCTCCTTTAAAAGAATTCCTTAGTGTGTTCTTTTTTCCATAAAACAATAAGAATCCCAGATGGGCCTATGAAAACCATTAACCTACAACCCATCAAATTGCTTTTGGCTCAAAGAACATAACTTTTGTTGATCTATTACTCACAATAGTTATGGTCTTATGGTTATTTATGGTCGGTTTGATTTGGTTTGGTTTAAAACTGAAACAAAAGTAGATGTTTTAGTTTTTAGGTTTTTAAAATCTTTTGGTTTTGATTTTTTGTTTTTGCTTTTCATTTTGGTTTTGGTTTTGATTTTAGTTTTTCCGGTTTACACTTCGGTTTCACTTTTCATTTCGGTTTTAGTTTTTCTTCCGGTTTCTAAAATAGATATTTTGTTAATCTATACAAATAATCTTTACATAATTATAAATAATTTACATTTGAATGAATTACAATCCATAATATATATAATAAATTTAACATGTTATTAATATACTATCATATGTGGACACTTTAGTCGGTTTTGGATCGGTTTATGGTATTGGTTTGGTCCAGTTACCAGGTTGGTTGGGTTTGATCGTAATACGGTTCGGTTTAGTTTTTTTAGTTTTTGTGTCCGACAAAACCGAAAACTCGGTCTTCGAAAAAACTTTAACCCAAACTGTTGATTATATTTGGTTTCGATTATTTATGTTCGGTTGAATCCGTTATTTTGGTTACAGTTTGGTATTTGGTTTCATGCACACCCCTAATAGCACCCCTAAGAGTAACACGATCGTTTCATTGAATCTTACATGATCATATCACAAATTTGTCCAAATTATTAATATCAGTTTTATAAAGGCGGTAGTGAAAGAGGCGGTGGCGCGTGGTGGCCGCAACGATGTTGGTGAAGATCAAAGCAATGTTAATGAGGGTGGCAGGGGTGGACAATGAGAACAATTGCCGAGGACAATGGTTGCGACAATGGCGATGGATGTAACAACAATGATAAGCCGACTATTTCTCATTCAAACAAAATCTCTATTTTACCACTCCAACCATTTTGACCAACACAAAACCATGTTGCAAAGCGTACCTCATAAGTTTTCAAACAATATTCATACTCAAACTTAACCAAAGCCAAACCGGTTCACGCCACGAATCATTTACACCCTTAATCTAACCATTCTAACTATCTAAACTCCACAAGGTATATACCGACTTTTACACCAATGATCCTTAGCATAACTGGTTAAGGTGAGGTACTCATGATATGTAAATAAGGGGAGGTCATGGGTTCATGTTTCATTTTGAGCAAAATGCACAGAGTTGAACCAATGAGCTTTCTTAGCAATGAGTTTTCTCCTGAGGAAATTGGGGGTACGGTCCCGAATGATATATAAATAGATGAGCCCGATTAAAATAACACATACCCTAAAACAGGATCGTACAAAATCTAACCACCTTTACATAAAGTCTAAGGACCTGAAACCGAATATATATTTTTCAACATTATCAGGGTATAAGCCCCAAACGTCTCTGTTAATCTGTTTCAACATCAAAATATCAAATCCCTTTGATTTCAGCATCCAAAATGAGGGGAATCTTCGCTGTTCGTCGTATGCTTCGCAATGGAGTTTATTGTGGATCTTATACTCGTCTGTAGGTGAAATTGCATCAGCTTCTTCATCGAATCCTGCAACAATCCCGTGTTCGTACTCGTTGTCGTTCTCTTCGGTGACGAAACCCTCATCGTCACTACCCATCTCTAAGTTTCAATCCGGACAGCATCCATTCAATCGGAATCACAGTTCATCGTCCTCATCAGGTACTATGTCATATCTTGTTGCTTTTGTTTGTGATTAGCTGATGGTGGTTGTAGTATGTGTGTGTAAGTGGAATTAGGGTTTCTTGATTGATATGGTGTGGTTTCTTTTTCTGTGCTGTACTAGGGTTTATGTTGCGAATAGTTTATAATGGATAATCACTGGTTATGAAAGAGTGAAATGAATTTGTCTATTTAACCATTTGGAGCTTACATTTATATACTGACAGCACTTATTTGCTTCACACGGATGTTAGCTTATGTTCATTTTACGATAGGACTTTGTCAAACATTCGAACGAGTGATTATTGATCATTTTAACTTCAAATAACCCTTTTCTTCAAGCAGATTATTGAGTTCTGGTTATATGCTAATTTCTTTTAAAACACACATCTAAGCATCCCCTTTAGATCCTTGAATGTGTGATTATTTTGGCCTTAAATAATTAGGAAAAATCTGATTGATAATCAGCTTTTGCCTAACACTCTAAATAAGGTCCTGCAAATAGGGTTAAAATCACATCCAAACACCCCACTTGGTCATACACTGTTTCTTTCGTTCTTTATGAAACATTTTTATTAGCACAAGAATATGAACTGATATTATGCTTTGAAAGAACTTCATCTATTATTAATTACTAGCTTCTTTAAAACAGTTGCATATTCAAACCTAAAGCAATGCAAGTTTCATTAAAATGAATGAATGATAGATGAATACTGGAATAGTGGAACTCATACCATAAATGTGCAAGAGATACTTAACATAAAATGTTCATTAACGATGTTCTCGGTCAACTCGAACTCTTATAAGTTCCTATCTTAAGACATGGTCCTCATGTTTCATCTCCTTTCTATTTCTGTAGTTAAAAATAAAAGAAAAGGCTGTAGTTAATGTCTTTGCATGTTCTTTGTTAACCCAGAAAACATTAGAAGGTCCTTTAAATTTACTTATTTACATGAAAATGGTTCTCTCTTTATGACAACTTGCCATTTGTATGCTTTACGACACATGTAGTTAATTTCTGGTATCACATGCTATCGTTTAGTTGTGTGACAACTATCACCTTTTGATCATTGTGAAGTTCACTATTGAATGATCGCCTTTTGAATTTTGATTCTTTTGAAGTACATTTTTGAATTATTATCTTTTGATCTTTTGAAGTTCATTATTGAATGTATCTACTTAATGCACATTCGAGATTTGTATGATATTTGTGCTTACGATTCTGATAAAACAATTTATCGAACAGTGCAAGGTTCTTTACCAATCCCATTTTTTTTACGTATTAATGTAAGGTTACAAGTGATGCTATCAACCTGATGGAGATGACATTATATAAAGATTTAAAAACAATACTATTCTCAAAATATCAATTTGATTTACTGCTTGGCCTAATCTAATAAATGGGCAAAAAATGTTACTTGTTATTTTGTATGCAAACATGTCTATATATGGCTAATAACATCACAGGCTAAATTAACATGTTATTTACGTTGACACACAGGCTGATTTACATAATCTTTCAACAGGGTGATTGCCAGTTTTTAAATTTTATAGCACAAGCTTTTGAATATTTACTAAAAGAACGATTATAACAGGGCAATCTAGAGTGGTGGCGGTTGAATCAGCAGATCAATTTGATAGCTTACTTCGCAAGGTTCAAGGTAATTTCTTTTGCTTCCATTTTAATTTTTTAACCAATAGTATTTTCTTATGTGTTACCTAACTCATGCATATGTTCTTGTATTTCCACAATGTCACCCAGATGAATCCTTGCCAGCAGTTTTCTACTTTACTGCCGCTTGGTGTGGGCCATGTGAGCATTTTTTTTACTTCCCTATTTATCTACTTTTCAAATTTAGGATTGGATATCATATGTCTTGAATGCTTGAAATTACTTTGCAACATGTTTTTTGCTTTTTGACCATATCTAATGTGTATTGATTTTCTTGCACAGGTAGGGTTATATCTCCACTTATTGGGGAGTTGAGTGAGAAATACACTAATGTCACCACCTATAAGATTGACATCGATCAAGTAAGTGCCTTTTGTGCTTGTAAGTATTACTATTATGCTGTGGCTTAAGAATCAGAGATTATAATGTTGGGTATAAATATGTGAAAATATATTTATGTTGCATTTGACCCATTAGCAATTAGCAATATAGTATACTTATGAAATTATGTTTATGTTGCACTTAACTTGAGGGTGCATTTAAACCCATTTATGTGACAATGGATTCATTTGGCTTATACCTTATTGCTCAGAGTTCAAAGGGGTTAAAAGGAAAAAAAGCGGATCAAATGGTTTGTAAGACACCCACAACACACCCATCTGTTTGCAGCCTCCTATGTTGCTTTACTCAAAAAATCAAACAAGTCAGATAATTATTCTTGTTATAGTTCTTGAGATCACATTTAATGTATTAATTATATGTAGGTTAAAAAGAGGTAAAAGAAAGTATTTGGCTGCGAACAGCACCCAATCAGTTTTTGTTACTACTTTTTCTTTCTTGGTCTTTGAACTTTGACGCTTCCGGCCTATTTATCCTTACATGTTTATTTCTGTTTAATTGCAGGAAGGGCTGAGGGGTGCCTTGGATAAATTAGAGATTTCTGCTGTGGTAAACTACACTTAAATATTATGCACATAAAAAACCGAAAAAGGGCAATTTATGAAATTAAATATGTTATTATGATTGTAATATGGTAAAAATCTCTGGTGGTATTCCGTACTTTTGATAGAGTATTAAAAATAGGTCGAGTCCATACATTAATTTATACAATAATCAGAATTGAAGTAAATATGCAATAAAAGTAAATCATATTTTAGGTTAATAATGACTGGTGCTTGTATGTGCAGCCAACACTCCACTTCTTTGTAGATGGAAAAAAGGTGTCGGAAATAGTTGGGGCGGACGTTCAACGACTGAAAACCACCATGGAAAATCTCTATAAGTGAAGACCCCTATCAGTGTAGTCGGTGTTGAAGATCTGTTTTTGTGTAATCTTTCTTAAAGACTATTTTTCGTTTCTTATTTTTACTTAAACTAAAGTGCTATTAACTCCTGACAATCAGCTGTGAAGAATTGTTTGGAGACCAGCTACCAGATGGTCTGCTTATGAGGTCAGGATATGATTTGTCTAATCACTAGCTTCGAATCTTAGAGCAAAACTTGAGCCCGAGTGACTAAGATCATATAAGTTGATTGACACAGGTTCACGTAAATAAAGCTAACAATAACAACTTTACTCAATGTATATGCTGATAACTCAAAATTGATTAAGTAAACTTGTTCAAGCTAACCAGCATATAGTTAACTATTACATATTCGGACAAACCTGTTCATGTGGAAAGCTGGAAATGATAAGGTGTTCAACCAACCTATCTCTAAAGTTATAGTAACGGAGGAGATAAAAATCGAATGCATTTGTATGGATAAAGCATAGAGCAATCGTGAGAAAGGTTTTGTAATGTAGTTACTATATGATATGTGTGCGTGTATAATATTATACATATGTAGCCTCTCGTACTATTACCTATGGTAGCAACATGAAGATGCGTCTGTTCTAGTACGCTGATTAAGGTAAGGTCTACGAATGATATAGCTTGGATCATAATAATAGTAATTAGTTCTTATTTAGATTATTCAATTTCAAGCAGACAACCAACAAACCCAAACCCTAATTCGACATAATTACTGCCACATTCCTCAGTTAGTGATACTATTTGGCTATATGTTAAGGGAAGGATTACGAATGATATACGTGTTATTCATATTATCTGGCCATACATCTTGTTTCTTGCTTGAATCACTAAGTTATAAAACTTGAGATTATAGATTTAAAACTTCTCAGATTTCATCGATCAGTACTTTTAATAAATAAATTATTAAGTTTTTATCAAATTTAAACTAGTTATAATGAGAATTGATCGAATTCTCAAGCATTTACTATAACTATTTAAGTTTATTCAAGATATATAAACATTTTAAAATGTAATTAAATATATAATTTAAACTCTTAATAAAAAGGGAGATTATTATGCCCATAAATTCATTTTACAACAGCATTGCAATATGTTCTTGAAACACAGTTACTTGTCATTAACTTATTAACTCATTTATCCATCAGTGCTGTGTAGTGTAGCAGGAACACATTTATAATACATTTATTTTCTTATATTAAAATAAAAAATAAATACAAACTAAAAGAAAGAACTTACACAAAGACTACCTGCCCAACATTCAGAAGGCTCTCATGAGGAACATTAAAGATGACACTATGCTGTCTGCATATCTTCCTCAAGAATGCATACAAGTAATCAATACAAATCTTGTTACAAACTCCTGTATCCCTTCTTGCTTTTATAACTGTATTTCCCAATATATGTACCACCCCGGCATCCCGACACTTCGTAAGAAATTCGATTTCATCAAACTCCATATGAGTAGAAGGTGTCCCGGGATCACTAACCGATTCGGTTGACAGAACTGTGATGTCAACAACAGATGAGAATGTGTTGTGATCAGAATTAATGATTTCTTGATCATATAAACTGTATTCGTCTGAATCTGAGCTTCCATCCATTAAAGACTCGAGCTTTGCAAACAAAAAGATGCTATCAAGTATTTTCTTTTCAAATTCGTCATCCCTTTTGCGGTCTTTATACCCGTACCTTGCAACACATCTAAACATATGATAATTCTTAGGCCCGATTCGTCTCACCAAGAATCTTTCCTCTTCAGGGACTGTGTAAACTGGAAGGGATTTCACACACACAAAAATGACTACAGAATGGATTGCAGGTAAATTGGTTATGAAATGTGAAAAGATACGTGGGACCCCACTGGCTAGCTCGGTGTACACGAGCCCGATCCCAGGAACACGGACCAGCCCCAAACTCGGGCCAAGGTTCAGAATCCAGGCCATTGATATCCTACTTTGCATCTCAAACTCATACCTTTTTACTGTGCCATAATGCCATACATACATGATGAGAAGAAACACGGCTGCTATCGCGAGTGGACCCATGCACCTTGATCGACCTTTATGACAACTGCTGAAAATAAGTGCATTCCACCACTAATGATAAGAATGTCATGATGAAGACGAGAAACCAGTTACAATTCCAAACAAGTATCATGATTAATATCATGAGGAAAGTTGTCACCAACATGACTATCACAACTGCAGTGCCTGTCAACACAGAGAATTGATATGAAAATTCTTATATATACGATAAACAGGATAAAGAAAGACTTATTATTGAAGAGAGAGAGAAAAAAAAAAGCCTTACCATAAGCATTACCAATTTGGCTTTGATTTTGGAATCCAGTTGTTACAAGAATGCAAAGAACCATAAGGACCCAATTAATATCTGGAACATATATCTGCCCAAGAAACTTCCTGGATGTATGAACAACTTTGACCCGAGGGAAACACCCTAGTGCACACGCCTGATTAATTATTGAAAAAGTGGCAGATATAGAAGCCTGACTCGCGACAATGGCAGCTAATGTTGCAACGATAAACATTGGCCAGTACACACCCTCTGCAACATTTATAAAGAATATATATTTACTTCAGTATTTCAAGAACACTGACCATAACGCAACTCCTTGTAGCTGAGATACTAGATCAAACTGTTTGGATCAAGTAAAAATAACAAGACAGAGGCTTAATAGTTTCACATATGTAAAATTATTTTAACAAACCTGGGATAGAGTGGTAAAAAGCATCATACACTTGTTCCTTGTTTTTCATGAGGTAAGCTGCTTGTCCACAATAAGCTAGAAGAAGGCAAGGGAATACAACAGTTGTAAATGCAATCTGTATCGCTGAAAGTGGAAAATGTGCCAGATCAGCAAATAGTGCCTCCGTCCCTGTGCATTGTCAGCAATCTATCAGATAAGTTAACCATCTAAATCACACCTTACTTGCTTGAATAAACAATCAATCAGCGTATAGACATGTGTTGGTTGGATTTAATTTTTTATATTATGTTTATAAAAGTATTAAGTAATATTAAATTTTAAAACACCTGTGATGCTCAACATGATCCCTCCAAGGGAAGTCCAGCCATGTTTTCCTCTCCTTCTAAAATACCAAAATATATGTAATGGGCAAACAGCACGTAACACTGTCGGGTCGTGTTTTAAAATGTTGAAAACTCCAACTCCTCCAATTAATAGAAACCAAAGCAACACAACTGGAGCAAAAAGCCATCCCACTTTATCAGGACCATGATGTTGTAGGCAAAACAATCCTACTAGTATGAAAACAGCAACAACCACAATAAACTCTGCAACCAAAAAAACTTCGTAAGCATATCATCTGCAAGTTATATTGAACAAAGTATAAGGAAGTTTAGTTTCATACCATTTTTCATCCACGGGTGGTTTACTTTGATGCCACCAGAAGCTGATAGAACTGTTAAAAACATATTTGTTGATTTAATGTTTTTTGCTTAGGAAACAAAAGACAGATACTGATGGTAAGTGTATTAATAAAAATTGAATTATAAAGATCTATCATTAAACACGAAAAAATAATTAGTTAAGTTAACCTGATATAGCTGGAGTTAGAATTCCATCTCCGATCACCATGCAAGTACCAAGAAGGACAAGTACAAGAAGTGCATTTTTCTTTAATGCATGTGCTTCCAACCATCTCTTGGTCTTTGCAGCAAAAGAGTTCTCATGAATTGGGGTGCGACTATAAGTTGTCAACTTCTCATCAGTTCGATGTTGATTGGGAATTGTTTTAATTTTTGCATGACGACACAATAGTGAGTAAAGAGCAAAAGTTCCACCTGGAGAAAACCAATGAATCAAAATTTCATTCGCCTGAGTTGTCTACTAAAAAACTGAATTGTAACTAGCAGATTGGATGCTAATTGCTATATCATCTTTTTCTTTTGTAACTATTAGAACCTGTTAGGAAAAACACCTGATAACCATTGGGACCACGTAATGCGTGGTTTACGCTATGCAAGTAGCCTTCAAGGGATTTATGCATCACCACACTACCCCTTGAAGGTTTTAAACAATTAACATAAATGGAAAAATAGGTGTACCTTGACCATTGTCATTTGCGCGACAAACAATGAAAACATATTTGATGAGAGGTACAAGTGTAAGAGAGTATATGATTAAGGAAAGTGCACCAACAACATCCTCAGTGTCATTGATTCCTTTAGGAAAAGTATTGTAAAACACATATAAAGGAGAAGTTCCCAATCTCCATACACAACACCAAGACTTTGAAATGCAAGTCGCACAAGCAACATCCAAGAGCAGTTCTGTATCAACAGATAATATTAACAAGAGCTTAAGAACTCCCTTACTATATTAACCACACCATCAAAGCCATAGCCTTGCTGTTTAACTTGAAGTTGAAACCGTATGACAATATGGAAGGTATTATTTATCCCCTAATACCATTCGATTGCAAAGTTTGACCTGGCATGTATGTTTTCTTAAATGTTGAATGTCTCAAAAGTCCTTAGAAAATGATTACTTGAAGTAGAACAAATGCTATGAATAGTTTGTAATGATGACAAGTTGTAGCAATAAAATATGGGCCTCCCAAAAATGTTGCAGATTTTATCGAATGAAAGTAGTAGTAAAACTGTAAGTTTCTAACCAAGAATAATAAAATTTCAGGAACTTGTTTCAGATGAAAACCTCACAAACTAAAAACGATAAATGGAAAACAGCTCAGCTTTCTTAAGTCCAGCAAGATGAATCATCATAGCATTGCTACATCAAGCAAATTTAAAGACCAAATGATCTTAATTAGTATGTCAATCTCAAGGTCAGTAAGTTCAGTACCCAACGCGCAAACTTTCAGTTAATGTTCAGCAAACACAAGGGAGAATTGCAGTAAATTTCACTTTCATTTTAGTTCTAACTTAGTGACTGGAAAACTTTACCAAACCATGCAAATTTCAACCTCATCAACATGTTTTAAGGGTTTTATTATAGTCAAATTTACCCAAAATATGCAAATTTGAAATAAACTGATTTCCAGCTACCAAATTAGGAACAAAGTAACAATATGTTGTTACTTAATTGCAATTTGGCCTGAAAAAACTCAGAACATACCATTATGCTGATTAATAGAATAAACTATGTCAAAATAATAATCTTCAAAAACGAAAGATGGAAAGAAGAAAGTGTTACCCTCTCTGTGTACATGCTCTTGAGCTTGCTAGCCTCTTCATCCATTGGCTGATCAAACTTCTGCTGCAAAGCCCACATCCCACCTTTCCCTTCATCCTCCTTATTCATACAGCCTTCCATCTCAAGCAAATTCACCCTCCCTTCACTTGCAATAACCTCTCTAGATCCCCCTCAAAAGTAATCCACAATAGACACCATCATCACCACAACCACAATTAAATCGAGTACACCCTAAGCTGATTCCCATCCAAACATCCAATCAAACCGAATAAAATCCACAAAACAAAACTCGATGTCACCACTTTCAAGGTCCGATCAATCAGCTCTCACATAAGACAGAACACATTCCATCAAGCGTATCGAGGGTCTCTGTGATTACGAAGAAGAAGGCAAAAAGTGGGGAAAGTGGAGGGAATCGGATTCTGAAAATGGAGATTTTGATTTGGAATTGGAATCGTAAATCATTGGGGAAAGAGATGATGTTGATTAGAGAAGATGAATTAACAGAGTGAAAACGTAAATTTGTGTGAATAATGTCATGATTAGAGATCAGTGACAAGGTGAAGAAGAGATTGAATTGGTGATGATGCAAAAGGTTTGATCAAGGGTGAGGTGCTTTGTTGTCGTTGATCGCATGCAATGCAAAATCAGTTATACTTGTTTTTGCATGTCTTTCTAAATAAATACGATTTTCATGCTTTTTAAGTTTTTTTCATGCATTCAATTAGATATATGAAAATGAACAAGATCACATATTTACTTTCAATTTTGTTTTAACCATCCTTCATTATATCTTTAAATTTTATTTTAACCAACCTTCATTATATTTTTAACATATGGCGTAAAAAATGACACATAATAACAATTTAAAACTGTTATAATTTAGTCACTCATACATATTTTTCTTAAATTTGATCACTAAACCATCAAATCGAGTAATATTTGAATTTTCTTATGTCGAGAAAGTAATGAAGGAGAAGACGTAAGGGTCATGTAACACCCCAACCCGGGTAGGGCTGACGTGTCACACAAACAGTAATCAGAGGTTCATAACGATAGAATTAAAGTACTAAGAAACACACAAATCCTTACATAGGCCCAAATAATTTAAATAAAGTCTTAACATCAAATACTATTAAATCTTATTAATCCAAATGTTCTCATCCTAACTTCTTGAGTTAACACTCTTCACTCGTTCCCCTGAGCCCCTTGAGTACCTGTTATAAAAATAAGAGAAAACAACAAAAGAAAATACGGCTGAGCCAAAGAATGCTCAGTAACGGAATAAACAATAGCAATACAATGATCAATAATGATAACAATGAGATGATCAAGTTGAAAATCAAATGATAATGATCATCTAAAAGGAATACCCATATGAGCCAATAACAATAACAATTAACAATGTGTACATTAGCTGCAGTTCTAATGCACCAATATGTGAGATAGGAATGTGGGCACACACACCTAACCATCTCACCAATAAACAATAACAATGATATCCTAGGATCGATCCATACGCCTCCTTTAACAATAATCAATATGTGTAACAACTAAACACATAATAATAATGTAGAGACGCTGTGGTCTAATCGCTCTGCCACAGATAGAGCACGTCACTTGTGCCACAATGACGCCCTATGTCCCCATAGGTGGATGTGCTCGGGTATGGAGGTCAATGATACAATCAATCAAGCCAATATAACACAATAAGTTACACTAGTGCTCATAACCCTTAATCAAGGCCACTAGCTATAATCAATCATTTAGGAAGCATGTGACAATGAGTACAAAGCAAATAAAGGCTATCACATGCTAACAATATCAACTATACAATAAACACTTATAACAATAATCTTATGGATTTAATCACCAACAAGTCAAGTTAAGAATTCAAAATACCGATCAAGAACGAGAGGTATTCATGCTACGAGAGGGAAAGGTCGGAATCCGTACCTTATACACGAATGACAATATTCAGAAACAAAGTCTAGGCTCGGTTAACGCCGTGAGAACCTACGATAACGTAACGCAAATTATAGTTTGAAAAATTCCAGTTCTGCCTCTGTCTTTTCGCACTCGTTAAAAATACTAAACGACGTCTAAAAATTCTGAAAATCTCCAGTTTACTAGATTAATGAGTTCTTAACAACTTTCATTTAGAAAAGTTTCTGATTTGGATTACCGAAATATGAGAAAAACGTGGATCTTTACAGCTGCGCAGAACTGCTAGCTGTTACGAAAACGACTATTTGGAGGTCTAAACGAATGAGTTTTTCTATGTTTTATATATCAACAGATTCGTCTTTTGACGAACAACTGATTTGGATCTGTTATGGTAAAGTTATGACCTCCGTAAGTTGGCTGTAAAAATACGGAACAAATCAACTATTTATAACTTGTTTTTAAACAAAATGGACTATTTATTATGTTTGTTAATATTATATATAACTATAACTATCAAAAGTTATATTTTATCTATTTACATAATATGTCAATATTGTTTTGAAACATAATAATGATCCATTATTTAACTAATTAATAGTATTATAACAAAATAATAGTGTTTTCCATAAACATATTTTATAGAAATATTAAAGCATTTAAATAAACAATTTCTATAAAATATGTAAATGGTCTTAAAAATAAAAAGAGTTTACAGAATTGGTTTTTATAATTTTTGGTAATTTTTACAAAATTTTAAAAGTATTAAAAAGCCTAAAAAAAATATTGGGAGAGGGCCGGGTTCGAACCCGTGACCTTCTCCCCATAATCCCACACCCAAACCACTAAACCAAAGGCACAAGGCCGCACTAGTTATTGGTTTTCTTTTCTTTTAAACACAAGCCAAAGCAATTCCCAAATCCCCAAGAACCCTAGAAACGATTTGATCCGAATTAACCTTCAATTCGTTGTTGTAAATGCTTAATTTCATAGGGCTTTTGTTCCCTAGCTAAAATCGAGTATGTTGTGTGTTTAATTGTACATATGGCGTTGATTTGATGGGTTACCTGTTGATGAACAAGTCGCGACAGGGATGAAGATCGATCGCTATCCAAATGCCAATGATATCCAAATTCCTCTTACAGGAAGCTTTTAATGGATGAAAGGATCGAATGCCCTCTATCTATTTTGTGAATTGATGCTTATAAGGCAGCGATCGACTGAGTTGCAGGTCCGCGGCAAGATGGTTTTTGAAATGGTGTGTTTGTGTGTTTTTAGATGCAATCGAGAGTATTGCCCGTTTAGTAATCACTGTATCATTGTGTGTATATGATTAATTCGATTATCATTAAGTTTTGAATGCGATTCCAGGTTGTAAAGAAGTCGACCACGATCGGGAGTAGTTAGATCGCACCATCGACTGGATTTTTAAATTGTTGTGTGGGTTGGGTTCGAATCTATCATGTGGGTTTGTCGGAGGTTTTAATTTTGTTGAAAACAGGGTGGTTTTGGAGATTTGGGGGTCGCCGGAAAACGGCCGGCGAGTGGCCGGAGGTGGCCGACGGCGGTGGTGGAGTGTTTTAAAGAAATTTACAGAATAGTCCCTCAACTTATTTCTTTTATTATTTTGTGGTTAAAGGTTTATAAAACGGTTTTCAAGAATTGCAATCTACCCCCTGGACTTATTAAAACATTTTTTTAATAAATTTTGTAAATTATTATTATTATCATTATTATTGTTATTATTATTATTATTATTATTTTATTATTATTATTTTTACGGGTATTATAATTCTACCCCCCTTAAAACAATTTCGTCCTCGAAATTCAATATAATGTAGCATGAATCCTTCAGGAAATACAATACGGTGAAGTAATACTGCTTAAAACACACACCTCTTACGAATAGAGTAATCACTAACAATTAGGCTTAGAAAACATACACTTAGTTGTCGAATAAGTATGGATACTGTGAACGAATCATTTCTTCTGTCTCCCATGTCGCCTCGCGTTCCGAATGATTTTTCCATAAAACTTTAACGAACGGTATAGACTTGCGTCTCATAACTCGTTCTTGACGATCAATAATAGCTTCAGGTTCTTCTTCATAAGAAAGATCTTCTTGAATCGCGTGAAGAGGGTAACTAATAACGTGTAACGGATGATAGTTGTATCCCCTCAACAAGGATACATGGAAAACGTTATGAACATGAGAGAGTTGCGGTGGCAATGCTAAACGATACGAGACTTCTCCAACCCTTTCAAGAATCTCGAACGGACCGATAAAACGTGGACTTAACTTTCCTTTAATTCCATATCGACGTATGCCACGACAAGGTGACACTTTGAGAAACACATGATCTCCGACTCTAAATTCCAACGCTCGTCGGTGTTGATCGGCGTAACTCTTTTGTCTAGTTTGGGCTTCTTTCAACTTCTCTCTGGCAATAGCAACTTTGTCATTAGTAATTCTAATCAATTCCGGTCCTTCGATTATCTTTTCTCCAACCTCATTCCAACATATCGGTGCTCTACATTTTCGACCGTATAGAAGTTCAAACGGGGCCATATTTATACTAGCCTGCCAACTATTATTATACGCGAACTCAACTAAGCATAGATACTCATCCCAATTGCCCGTCCATTCGAGTGCGCATGCTCTAAGCATATCCTCCAAAGTCTGAATAGTGCGTTCAGATTGTCCGTCAGTCTGCGGATGGAAGGCGGTACTAAATCTTAACTTGGTTCCCCAAGCATTTTGAAAACCCTTCCAAAAGCGTGACGTGAAACGCGGATCTCTATCACATACAATCGATGATGGCGTGCCATGAAGTCGAATAATATCTTGCAGAAATACCTCTGATAATTTGCTAACTGAGTAACCCTGTTGGATAGGCAAGAAATGAGCCGACTTTGTGAGTCTATCAACTACGACCCAAATGGCGTCGTTCTTCTTGAATGTTTTTGGTAGGCCTGTAACAAAGTCCATGGAAATATCATCCCATTTCCACACAGGAATATCTAGTGGTTGCAGTAATCCACTAGCTCTTTGATGCTCAATCTTTACTTGCTGACAAGTTAAACAGTGACTCACATATTTAGCTACATCTTCTTTCATACCACTCCACCAAAAGTTCTGCCTTAGATCTCTATACATCTTAGTGGCTCCCGGGTGAATAGAGAAAGGTGAACTGTGCGCCTCTGCTAATAAGGAGTCACGAAGGGTTGAATCATTTGGCACACATAATCTATTTCCACACCAGATAACTCCTTGTTCATCAACTCGAAACTCAGATTGTTTCCCTATCTTCAAATTTTGTAATATCGCCCAAAGTTCTCCATCTTGGTTCTGAGCTTCCTTGATCCGTGTAATAAGATCAGATTCTATCCTCATCTTGGCTAGATAACCGTTAGACTCACCAAGCTGTAACCCAACTTCCATTCTATCCAGATCTGAGATAATCTGTGGTTGGATTTGAAGACATGCTACTCCACCTGCACTCTTTCGACTGAGAGCATCTGCCACGACATTCGCCTTGCCCGGATGATACTGGATGTTGGCATCGTAATCCTTGAGTAGTTCTAACCATCTCCTCTGCCTCATATTGAGTTCTTTTTGAGTGAAAATATACTTAAGGCTCTTATGATCAGTAAAGATGTCACATGTCTCTCCATACAAATAATGTCTCCAAATCTTTAATGCAAACACTACAGCTGCAAGTTCTAAATCATGTGTTGGGTAGTTTACTTCGTACGGTTTAAGCTGTCGGGAAGCATAGGCAATAACTTTACCATGCTGCATAAGAACACAACCGAGTCCTTTCTTCGATGCATCACTATAAATTGGTACCCGCCAGATCCCGAAGGTAACGTAAGAATAGGGGCAGATACCAGTCTTTTCTTCAGTTCCTCAAAACTCTTTTCTCTATCCTCGTTCCACGTAAATTTTACACCCTTTCTCATAAGTTGAGTTAGAGGTAATGCTACACGAGAGAAACCTTCCACAAAACGTCGGTAATAGCCCGCTAAACCAAGAAAACTACGAACTTCAGTGACGGATGTCGGTCGAGGCCATTTAGTAATAGCTTCCACCTTTGCCGGATCCATAGTGATACCTTTAGCTGATACAACATGGCCTAAAAATGCCACTTGTTCAAGCCAAAAGTCACACTTAGAAAATTTAGCATATAACTTCTTTTGGCGTAAGGTCTCTAAAATCGTGCGGAGATGGTCTTCATGCTCCTCTCTACTTTTAGAGAATACCAAATGTCATCGATAAAAACAATTACAAAGCGGTCCAAATACTCATGGAACACTCTGTTCATGAGGTCCATAAAGACAGCTGGAGCATTAGTCAAGCCAAAAGGCATAACTAGGAACTCCGTAACGGGTGCGGAATGCTGTCTTAGGAACATCTTGATCTCGGATCCTCAATTGATGGTATCCTGATCTCAGGTCGATCTTAGAGAAGAACTTTGCCCCTTGTAGTTGATCGAAGAGATCGTCAATACGCGGTAACGGATAGCGGTTCCGGATAGTAATCTTATTAAGCTCTCGGTAGTCGATGCATAGACGCATACTACCATCTTTCTTCTTCACAAATAATACCGGTGCCCCCCATGGTGAAACACTTGGTCTAATGAATCCGAGTTGTAATAACTCCTGCAGCTGTTCTTTCAATTCCTTCAACTCTACTGGAGCCATCCGATAAGGTGCCTTAGAAATAGGTTCCGCCCCGGGGATTAAATCAATAGTAAACTCGACTTCACGCTCAGGTGGTAACCCTGGAAGTTCTTCAGGAAAGACATCAGGGAATTCCTGAACAATAGGAAAGTCTTCAATACGAGGAGTATCCGCTGATGTATCTTTTATAGAAGCTAAGAACCCCTCACATCCTCGGAATATAAGCTTTTGGGCTTTCAAAGCAGAGATAATTTTGAGAGGTTTCCGAGGTAGGCTCCCTTGGTAAACTAAGTCAGGATTCATAGGATCACCAAATAGCACACGACGAGTTTGACATTCTATGGTAACATGGTGTCGTGTTAACCAATCCATGCCAAGAATAATATCGAAATCACCCATGTGCATAGGAAATAGGTCAGCCTCTCTAATGATTGATTCGATCTGAATAGGACAGTTTTGGTATACTTGTGAAATAACAATCGATTCTCCAACAGGAGTAGAAATCACTAATGCAGGCTCTAGAGCGGTAGGCATGATCGTAAGGTGCTTTGTGAATAGATGAGACACTATCGAGTGGGTGGAGCCAGTATCAAACAATACAGAAATATCATAGTCACCATAACGAAGTATACCACAAATCGTACCTATATATTGATAACTAATGAGATACTAACGACGGTAAAACTAGAATCAACGGAAGTAGATTATGATTATTAGAATGAATTTGTACGGGAAGATGTACCTGGAGCATTAGCAGCTTCCCCTGCAGTTAGTGCGAATACTCGACCTCCAGTAGTGGGTGGCGCATTGGCTCCCTTAGCATCATTCTCTGGTCGGTTCCTCGCCTTTGGGCATTGACTAACCCTATGCCCCATATCTCCACAACCAAGACAAGCTCCTGTAAGTCGACGACAAGTTCCGGGATGATGCTTTCCACAATGAGTACACATCGGATGTCTGGAAGGATTGCCTTTTTGATTCACCGGTTGAGCTGCAATTGGTTGTTGATAGGTTATCATTTGACCTTGACTTCGAGTCTTACCATGCCATGGCTTAGTGTTCTTCCCCGATCCTTGATTTTTCTGACGATCATTTCCATTTCGGTCAGATCCTTGAGATGACTCACCGCCAGCCTGAATACGAGTCCCATCTCTACTGCGCTTCTTATTATCCTCAAATTTTAACAAAAATTCTTTTCTCTCCAGGTCCACCCTTTTGCAGCCCTAACTGCTTCCTCAACATTGTTGAAAGTGGAGTGAATAATAGCCTTACGAATCCGATCACATACTGCCCATTGATACTTTTCAGCCCGTTCCTCAGGTGATCCAGCAGAAGAACCTAGAAATCCCAACAGTCGATAAAACCGGTCTGTAAAATCAGTGAGTGATTCATCGTTTCGTTGACGGATGTTATCATACTCCCGCCTGTATGCTGCTTTATCCACATTCGTAAAATACTTGTCGAAGAATATGGAACGAAAATCATTCCAAGATAGAGTCTCCATGAACTGTTCGCCTCCTCTTTCAGCTACCACATTCTCCCACCATACTTGAGCATCTTCCTCCAGCTTATAAGCAGCTAAACTCGCCCTGTACTGCTGATCAACTCTAAGCACGGTAAAAATTTTCTCAATATGAGCGATCCAGTCTTTGGCCACTGCAGGTGTAGCCGCCTTGGTGAATGATCGTGGTTTTTGCTTTTGAAATCGTGCTAGCCAAACGTCTGCACCAGTTGGGTTTGGATTCGGGTTTGGATTTGGGTTTGGATTTGGGTTTGGATTTGGATTCGGATTTGGGTTTGGATTTGGATTCGGATTCGGATTTCGTACCGCATCAATCAAAGTCGGTAGTATAGCAGTAAGTGCTTGGGTCATAGCACCAACAAGGTTTGGATCAGGTCCATTCGACCCGCTAGAATTTCGTGAATTACGGCTGGGAGGCATCTAAAATGAAAACATTTCACCTTAATCAGAACAACGTGAATTAGAAAGTAGCCCTATAATATATAGAGAACCTAACCCAATGTCTACCCAATCCTCACATGTCTTAATTATTTAGTTTAAGTTTTCTACAGGAAGGAGCCTAAGCTCTGATACCATAGCTGTAACACCCCAACCCGGGTAGGGCTGACGTGTCACACAAACAGTAATCAGAGGTTCATAACGATAGAATTAAAGTACTAAGAAACACACAAATCCTTACATAGGCCCAAATAATTTAAATAAAGTCTTAACATCAAATACTATTAAATCTTATTAATCCAAATGTTCTCATCCTAACTTCTTGAGTTAACACTCTTCACTCGTTCCCCTGAGCCCCTTGAGTACCTGTTATAAAAATAAGAGAAAACAACAAAGAAAATACGGCTGAGCCAAAGAATGCTCAGTAACGGAATAAACAATAGCAATACAATGATCAATAATGATAACAATGAGATGATCAAGTTGAAAATCAAATGATAATGATCATCTAAAAGGAATACCCATATGAGCCAATAACAATAACAATTAACAATGTGTACATTAGCTGCAGTTCTAATGCACCAATATGTGAGATAGGAATGTGGGCACACACACCTAACCATCTCACCAATAAACAATAACAATGATATCCTAGGATCGATCCATACGCCTCCTTTAACAATAATCAATATGTGTAACAACTAAACACATAATAATAATGTAGAGACGCTGTGGTCTAATCGCTCTGCCACAGATAGAGCACGTCACTTGTGCCACAATGACGCCCTATGTCCCCATAGGTGGATGTGCTCGGGTATGGAGGTCAATGATACAATCAATCAAGCCAATATAACACAATAAGTTACACTAGTGCTCATAACCCTTAATCAAGGCCACTAGCTATAATCAATCATTTAGGAAGCATGTGACAATGAGTACAAAGCAAATAAAGGCTATCACATGCTAACAATATCAACTATACAATAAACACTTATAACAATAATCTTATGGATTTAATCACCAACAAGTCAAGTTAAGAATTCAAAATACCGATCAAGAACGAGAGGTATTCATGCTACGAGAGGGAAAGGTCGGAATCCGTACCTTATACACGAATGACAATATTTAGAAACAAAGTCTAGGCTCGGTTAACGCCGTGAGAACCTACGATAACGTAACGCAAATTATAGTTTGAAAAATTCCAGTTCTGCCTCTGTCTTTTCGCACTCGTTAAAAATACTAAACGACGTCTAAAAATTCTGAAAATCTCCAGTTTACTAGATTAATGAGTTCTTAACAACTTTCATTTAGAAAAGTTTCTGATTTGGATTACCGAAATATGAGAAAAACGTGGATCTTTACAGCTGCGCAGAACTGCTAGCTGTTACGAAAACGACTATTTGGAGGTCTAAACGAATGAGTTTTTCTATGTTTTATATATCAACAGATTCGTCTTTCGACGAACTTCGTCACGGACATAAGTTTAACTGATTTGGATCTGTTATGGTAAAGTTATGACCTCCGTAAGTTGGCTGTAAAAATACGGAACAAATCAACTATTTATAACTTGTTTTTAAACAAAATGGACTATTTATTATGTTTGTTAATATTATATATAACTATAACTATCAAAAGTTATATTTTATCTATTTACATAATATGTCAATATTGTTTTGAAACATAATAATGATCCATTATTTAACTAATTAATAGTATTATAACAAAATAATAGTGTTTTCCATAAACATATTTTATAGAAATATTAAAGCATTTAAATAAACAATTTCTATAAAATATGTAAATGGTCTTAAAAATAAAAAGAGTTTACAGAATTGGTTTTTATAATTTTTGGTAATTTTTACAAAATTTTAAAAGTATTAAAAGCCTAAAAAAATATTGGGAGAGGGTCGGGTTCGAACCCGTGACCTTCTCCCCATAATCCCACACCCAAACCACTAAACCAAAGGCACAAGGCCGCACTAGTTATTGGTTTCTTTTCTTTTAAACACAAGCCAAAGCAATTCCCAATCCCCAAGAACCCTAGAAACGATTTGATCCGAATTAACCTTCAATTCGTTGTTGTAAATGCTTAATTTCATAGGGCTTTTGTTCCCTAGCTAAAATCGAGTATGTTTGTGTGTTTAATTGTACATATGGCGTTGATTTGATGGGTTACCTGTTGATGAACAAGTCGCGACAGGGATGAAGATCGATCGCTATCCAAATGCCAATGATATCCAAATTCCTCTTACAGGAAGCTTTTAATGGATGAAAGGATCGAATGCCCTCTATCTATTTTGTGAATTGATGCCTATAAGGCAGCGATCGACTGAGTTGCAGGTCCGCGGCAAGATGGTTTTCGAAATGGTGTGTTTGTGTGTTTTTAGATGCAATCGAGAGTATTGCCCGTTTAGTAATCACTGTATCATTGTGTGTATATGATTAATTCGATTATCATTAAGTTTTGAATGCGATTCCAGGTTGTAAAGAAGTCGACCACGATCGGGAGTAGTTAGATCGCACCATCGACTGGATTTTTAAATTGTTGTGTGGGTTGGTTCGAATCTATCATGTGGGTTTGTCGGAGGTTTTAATTTTGTTGAAAACAGGGTGGTTTTGGAGATTTGGGGGTCGCCGGAAACGGCCGGCGAGTGGCCGGAGGTGGCCGACGGCGGTGGTGGAGTGTTTTAAAAGAAATTTACAGAATAGTCCCTCAACTTATTTCTTTTATTATTTTGTGGTTAAAGGTTTATAAAACGGTTTTCAAGAATTGCAATCTACCCCCTGGACTTATTAAAACATTTTTTTAATAAATTTTGTAAATTATTATTATTATCATTATTATTGTTATTATTATTATTATTATTATTTTATTATTATTATTTTTACGGGTATTATAGGTCAAATTTTCAATATATGATGTTATATTAAAAATAAAAAAAACATGTTAATTACATTAAAAAAAAAAAAAAATTATCTAAAATTCACGCCACTATTTCACATCTTCATAAAAAACTCCTAACTAAAACAAAAGAAAAACGTGCTTAAAACATGTTAAAACATATAATTTAAATAAAATATGAAAGCTTAGTGACCTAATTAAAATATTTTTTAAACTTGAGTTAACTAATTAAAACACTTTTAAAACTTAATTACTATCTTATAAAGTTACATCTTATCTAAAATCAATTGTTAGTTTTATTTAGTTATAAGATCAACCAATCGAGTACTTATGTTTTGCGTCGAGAATTTAATATATACGCAGAAATAGAAAATAAAATTATGTCTCGTGTGGTATGGCAGGATTTCTATGTATGTATAAAACATAATATACCGTTTGTAATATTATAAGATGAATTACATAAAAGTTGTGTGATCGCAAACATAAAGTCGCTAGTTACAAATTTACCTCGTTGTGAATATAAGTGTTGAACTTTAGATGGCAAAAACTTTTTGTAGGGTCTTTATCACTACGTAAACAAATGGGCTAACAAGTATTGTTGGTAAACAATTATTGAATATTTGTTAGAGAATATTTCTTAACTGACGTTGAACATATACATGATGAATTTGGTGACAGTTGACGTGACTTAATTTTAAATAAAACTAACACTGAAAAATAGATAAACACGATGATATAAAATTCCACAAAACATGTATAAAAGTAATTACAATATTAAAATAATAGTAAAAATAATCAAAGTTAGGTGTTCATTGTTTAAAAGAAAAGTTTTGTACAATTGTACTTTGAAGACTTGCACTTTACTACTGATCACCCAAGTTTTCTTTTGTAATTTCTTTAAAAACGTCTAATATACATCTATTAATCCCTTACACATGTATGTTTCAGGGTTAAAACCACTCGGATGTCTCATCGGAGACTTGTAGTTAATAGAGAATTATTAGTATTTCTTTGGTAGTGTCATTCGGTTATATATCAATTAATTATTAGTATCTATCTTCTTTTTAACAATAATATTTTATTTTAAGACTCAAAATTACTCCCAACTAGATTTGGATGGCGATTTTCAAAGAGTCTGTGACCATTATCATTAAACTACCAACCCAAATGACTATAATATATACGTAACTAAGAGTTGAGTTTAAATTGTTCAATTACAATCTATCTCGAACTATTTGCTTTTAAAAACATATCAATTTAAGTAAAATTGAAAGCTTAGTTGTCACTTTCAATATTGATACGCAACAAAAGTTGCCCATATGAAACTTGAACCTATGAAGTAGACTTTTGTAAATTAACGTTACCGAAAGAACTTTTTATGACGACGCATGAATAAAAAGCTAATACACAAGTTACAATAACCATGTATAACATGTATTTAAGTCAATATTAATGGAAATCTAGTTTGATAGGTCAACAAAGCACTCATAGTTATAGTTATGCATAATGTTTTCAGAACCGAACTGATCCGAACCGAACCGAAAAAAATCAGACAACTTAAAAGTTCACTGATCGGACATGATTTAAAAGTATGATGGACGTAATAATTAATACAAATATTCCAAATAAACAAAATTTCTAGCTTATTGTGTACAAGCCGCCTACCTCAATACATAATAAGTTATAACTAAAAAGAAATAATAATTTATAACCTCTATATTTTTATATTATAACTGAAATCTACAAAAATAAGTAAATAAATGATAAAACAAATCATAAGATGATTAGTTGTTCTGATTTTCTAGTATCGGTTCTAACTGTAGACGGTACATGAGCCATCCTGATGCTTTCTAGTTCAGATGCAACTTCTTTCATTGTTGGTCTATACTTGCCATTCAAGTTCAAGCACTTCATTGCTAGATTTGCTACTGCCATGAGCTCGCGTTGAGAACCTTCGTTTACGATTCTAGAATCGATAACCGACATCACCTGGCCTTCCTCCATAGCCAACATAAAATGTGTAGCCAAACTTCTATGTTCTCCGGTCTGGTTAAAGATATCGGTCTCTCACCGGTAAGAAGTTCAACCAAAACAACTCCAAAACTATAAACATCACTTTTTTCAGTAAACTGACTTGACTGGAAATATTCAGGATCTAAGTAGCCGAATGTCCCCTTGACTAAAGTGGTCAAATGGGTTTGATCAATCGACACAAATCTTGAAGTTCCAAAATCAGAAACTTTGGCTCGGTTTTTGTCATCTAAAAGTATATTAGTCGACTTAATGTCCCTATGATATATAGGAATCGAAGTTGCAGAATGCAAATAAGCTAGTGCTCCTGCAATTTCTGTAGCAATACGTAAACGTGTGTTTAAAGTGAGTGGGAACTCGTCGTTATTACCATGAATATGCTCAAACAATGTCCCGTTTGGTATGAATTCAGAAACTAGAATAGGAACCTCGGTTTCTAAACAGCATCCCAAAAGCTTGACCACGTTCCTATGGTTGACTTGCGAAAGAATGACCACCTCGTTGATGAACTGCTCTAGTTGACTTTCATCGACTATTTTTGATTTCTTAACTGCTACGATTCTTCCGTCAGTTAACATGCCTTTGTAGACAGTACCTTGACCTCCCCGGCCAAGTATTCTATTCTCATTGAAATAATCGGTTGCTTTTTCCAACTCTTTGGCAGTGAAAAGTGTGGTTTTATCAACTAAACTTTCATCAGCTGATTCTTGTTGTTTTAACAGCATACCTCCATTCCTTTTGAAAAACCGTTCTCTTCGTCTTTTGTCTTTCGTTTTCTGGATTACTTTGTATAGCGCAAAGACGCTTGCTGTAAGAACTAGCACCCCGACACTTATGCTTACACCTGCAAATGACCCATGTCAAAGAAACCAACTACAGTAAAGATTATGCAGCTTAACCATAAAAAGCAGTAACCAACTGTTTCGTAGTGTTACCTAGAACAACTCCAAGTGTTGATGACTTGCTACTAGCCCGAGGGAAAGGATTAGGAATGCAAGTAATGTTCCGTAAGCCGTTTAACTGACACTCACCATTGCAAGAAGCACATGCTTGAACAACTGAAAGGCAAAACAAACACACCTTGGCTTGAACAAGTGAACAGCATACAACAACACAAACATAAACAATAGCATTTGAACGCGAATAAAGATCACGCATTGATCAAATAGATCGCATACCTTCGCATCCATTAACCAAATACGGGCTCCCTTCTTCAACAGGCGAACAACTACACTTGTAAGATTCAATGGTGGTACCATTGCCCAAATAAAGCTCCTGTCTTTCCAAAGAAGAACAACTTGTTCCACTAACATCTCGCTCTGTCAACGTCCACCGAAGCGAAATCGGAACAAACGAGTCGTCCACCAACACCGACCGCCCACCAGCAGTGTACCGTATTTCATCCACCAAGAAAGCAGACCCACAAGACCCATCAGGACCCTGCCTCTGCAAACCCGAAATATTCACAATATACGTCTGAAGATAGTAAGGAATCGTCGTTTGACAGCAGTTTATGCCATAACAACTGTTCCTATTAGCACTTGTTACGCTTTGGCATATCGTCGAACACCCTGTGAGCACGTTTTCTTGCTCCATGATCACCGCATTTCCACACCCTTCAACCGTGAATTTGTTGTGTTCTTGTGAAAACAAGAAAGGAGACCCACCCAAATCGACGCTCAAGATCTCACTGCTGTTTCTCACAGGGTTTTGACAATCGGAATTCATAGAAACGTTAACTGTCACCGTTTGGTTCTGCAAGTTCAAAGACATCACTTCAAGATTGTTAATTGCAGAAAGATACGGTGTCGATGAGTTGCAATCAACAGCAAACCATTCGTTGAAGTAACAATCGGACCCGATTCCAAACGGGTACGGGATCCGGATGTTTCCACAGGTATCATTGCACCCGGGTCTCGCGTAAATTGCAGATGATGTTGTTGCTGATGTTAACGAAATCAGTATAATCAATTGCAATTGCATCAAATTCATACTTGTGAACAAGAACTTGTGCTTCTGAATGTATAGAGGGATTCTTCATGTATATATTGGTGGTTATTGGGGATGAACAATCGAGTGAAGACGTATTCGCGATGGTGAGTTGCGTTTCAAAGATGAACTTGGGTTGAATCAGCCCAATTGAAGTATCGATTGACATGTGTACGAGCAATTGATTGATAATGTTGTTTATTGATTCTTTTCAAAGTAAAACTCTGGTGTGAGCAGATGAATATTGTTGCATGAAGGTTCGAAGACGATTCGTATGATTTGAGGTTGAAGAGATCTTTAGGCATGCGTATTTGACTGCGTTCTAAGTAAAATAAAGATGCACAATCTCGTACGGTATTGGTAATTCCTACCAACCCACAAGAAAATAGTAAACTTTTACCACTCTAGATAGATATCGAGGGCGTGAGGTTGGATGTAATGATACAGTTATTTGATGTTAGAGTAGTGAAGATTTTCTTTAGATTAAAATTTTGAGATTCGTTTATAATGGGTTGATGTTAGTTATTATGATGTAGATTAGATGGAATATGATAGGTATGGTTACATCTAGCCGTTTTAAAAAAATGAATTATTGTATTTATAACTCATTTAACTAAACAAATATTGATTGCCTCTTGGCTCGGTAGCAGTTGGTTTTTAACTTGCAAAAACATTGAACCACACCGCACGTTACGGCGTGTTAACGAGCAAATTTAGAATAAAACGAAAATTTTATAAAGAGTAAATTTCGGTTTTGGTCCCTGTGGTTTAACCATTTTAACCATTTCAATTCAAAAAGGAATCTTTGATCATATCAAGCCCTGTAGTTTTTTTTTATAACAGTTTTGGTCCCTGACACTAACTCTGTTAGTTTTTACAGTTAAATGTAAGGGTACTTTGGTCATTTTATGTTTATCCACTTTCTTCTCCAAATTTCTCACCAATTTCCTTCCCTAAGCCATCTTACTCGCAACAAAACCCTAGCCAGTTCTTAACCCTAGTTTCTGATTTCCTCAACACCACCCCTTTCCAATGGTTACTCTGCTTCCCCGTGGGCACCCGCCCCTCGGGTCGGGTCTTCTTCAGGTCCTACATCTTCTACTTGAACCGATTCCTCCACACGCTCTGCACCTTCTTCGCCATCCTTCGTCGTCGGAGCCTCTCGTTCTTCCGCTTGTTCAATCATTCGATCCTCATCCTCATGTCGTTCCTATGGCTTGAATTCTCCCAATCGTTTCAGATTTTGGGGATCTTGTTGACAACCGTCATCTACTCCGTCGTCTACGGCTACCTCTTCTGGACGGCGATTGGGCCCCGGAGCGCGTGCTTCCCGTTCTTCATTAATTGTCAGATGGTGTTACTCGGCTACAACGTCGTTTGTCACGTCAGAGTGCTTCTTCTCGACACCTCAGTCTCCAGCTCCGGCGTTCGTGCAGTGATTGAACTCAACGCTCGTTTATCTGACTCAAAACTTGCAATCTCATCCTCCAGTCGCTTGATTTTCTCGCCGGTGAGTCCTTTTCATCAACGAGTTGCTTCTTCATTTTCTCGAGAATTTGGATCTTTTGCATCAGTTTGTGGATCGTTTGAGTCATGGTTTCGTCGGAATCGTTGTTGTTAGCTGCGATTTCGATGTTGATGTCGGCTCCGCCGCCATTAGCGAGCAATTTGTCGGGCATTGGTGTGGTGTGATACCGAGGAGTTGAACTCTCGGCTTACGGTTTTGGTCGCTAAGCGAGTAAGAGGGCTTAGGGAAGGGGAATTGGTGAGGAAGTTGGAGAAGAAGGTGGATGAACATAAAATGACCAAATTACCCTCACATTTAACTGTAAAAACTAACAGAGTTAGTGTCAGGGACTAAAACCGTTAAAAAATGAAACCACAGGACATGATATGATCAAAGATTCCTTTTTGGACTGAAATGGTTAAAATGGTTATACCACAGGGACCAAAACCGAAATTTACTCTTTTATAAAAGATAAAAAAGTATAGGGACTAAAGTTGATAGTGAAAAAGTGTTGGAGTTAAATTATAAAATATGTAAATGTAAAAAATTAAAGATTAGAAGGGGAAAAAACCAAGTGGGGTACAACCAAGTGTGCTAAAGGTACATCTAATAATACAAAACAAAGTTAGAATTTAGTACATAGTTAATTGGTATGCTTTCGAGTCTCACGCGATGAGCAGGGTTTCGAATGTAGAATTTAGGAAGTTACGTGTGCTCGTCATTAGAAAAGCAGTTTAATTAACCTATTGATTTAAGAGCATTTAAAGTTATAAATACAAACATGTATGCTTAGTAACCCAGTTATGACCCTTTTAACCGTCTATGACTCGTTTACAAATTTGATTATCACCTATTTACAACCTGACATTCAAAACCCTAAGCTTTCCATCTTCTCTAATTTCTCCCCCGCTCATTCCTCTCTTATGAAAGTTGTCTCTCCTTTTCCGGTGACTTTTATAGTCAGATGGTAAGACCTGCTCCCTTACTGGTAGTTATCATGGTTGTTTTGTTGTTAGAAAGCGTCCTGAAACAGCAAGTCTGTCTAACTAATGAGTTTGTTTAACTTCTTCTCGTGTATTTATTAATACATTGTCAAAGTGAAAATTTTCCTTACCGTACATGTTCAACAAATAGTTAACTTACACAACTTATTCACACAGTATGCATCTTTTTTCGGCCCTATATTGAAGAAAAGAGATGCAGTTCTTAAACAAAAGAATGACGACAAAGAGGTAAATGATACATATACCACGATATCTAGAGTCAATCTCAATGACACCAAATAGTCCAACCAAAACCTAATATTATATCATATATATGTTTTGGTTAAAAAAATTCTATGATCATTTTGACTTAAAACAGAATGATATATTTCAAAGTACTATCGCGCAATTAGTCAATATTACACTTTCATCCGAAATTAGACCTACTATTAACGTCGCCCTATCTGTCAATTATGTTGGTATGCTATATATTTTAAAAACTATGTAACAAGTCAATGTAAACATGTATTTATTTATTTATTTATTACTTTCTAAAGTATCGATAAAAAACTATGTGCTTTAAAAAAAGGTTGTAAAAACATGAGAACAATGTATCATAAGAAACTAAAGAATCAAGGAAAGACACCCACCCTACACAACGTGAACTCTATCTTCTAGCCGAGGAAAAGAGATTTGATCACCAACGGTTCATTAGACGCACTTAATAAATAGGATAAATGGGTCATGTTTGGATTACACCATTTTTCAGTTGTTTGGATTAAGGTTAACGTCTTTCACGTGAATGAATGTATTGGTCGAGTCGGGTCCATTAATTTGTCCTTGCACATTTGCCACCCTTAATTTAGTTGAATCCAACTCATCAATTATACGTAAAAATAATACAATTGAAATATTAAAAACGTGATACAAAACAAAATAAAATTTAAATAATAATTTCGGGTTTCACTTGCATTTAGATCAGGCTCTTTAGTGTCTTGGCCTTATAAAATTATATTTCTACCACAGACTCTATCTCTAATCAAGGTTGTTTTAAAACACGCGACTCATCACTTGAAGTAACTTGCTTAAAACCATCTCATCCATAAAAAAAACCAACCCGAGCCCAAGTTGACTTTTTTACATTCCTATCTCCAACATCAGTGATTAGTTTTAAGTTTTATAAAAAGAAATACTATTTTTATATAAGAATTTTCATCAATATCATGATATATAACCTAGCAGTATCAAGATGAATAAATTGTTATCATTTGTCATGAGTTAAATAATTCGAACCCCTCAATGGAAAATGATATAATATAAGAGTAACGCAGGCATGGGTGCAAGTGTGCTTGGTTTTAAAAAACATAACGCCTATTAAGGCAATACGATCCACCGCAAAGGCACAAAAGAGCATCGCTTTTTATACGCGAGGCGCAATGTAGTTATATACAGTTAAATTTGGTTTCGCTCTAAAAGGTTTAATAAAATGGGTAAAGTTATTCTACAAAGTGTATTTTTGCTACAAAGTGTGAAAAAACACAATGTGGCTAAAAAATCACAAAAAAATTAGATCTCACAAATTAAATCGAATTTCATAAAAGCAATTCGGAGGCTCTATTCCTCTCGTCGTCCTCTTTCCGAAAAAAAATAAAAATAAAATAAATAAAAAACTTATTGTGTCTTTTATGACACAATGATATCATTATGTCTTTCATAACGACACAATGACATCATTATGTCTTTCATAACGACACAATGACATCATTATGTCTTTCATAATGACACAATAACATCATTTTGTTTTTCATAAATGACACAATAAAAAACATTAATTTTTTTTTTTCGTTTATTTTATTATTAATAAGGACGGCTAGGAAAACAAAAGCTCGGAATTACTTTTTTGAAATTTGATTTAAATTGTGAAATATAACTTTTTTGAGATTTTTTTTGACTCATTGTGTATTATCACACTTTATAGCAAAAATACACTTTATATTTGAACCTCTTTCTAATAAAATAACTATTTTTCTGCAGAAGATTAAAAATATCAATTCACATCCAATGGATTCATCAAGTTGTTTTAATTTCAATCTATAATTTTAATTAGATGTTTCAATTTCAATCCACATACATAGTACTTTTGAGCTGAAATAAAAAATAAATTATAAAACTTCTATATTGAAATTGATTTTTTATTTTTACTTTTAAAGAATATAATTATTTTTTATCAAACCCAACATACCTAATAGCCTATTAATGCAACCTAAAATGCTATAGTACAACCTGTAGATGCAAAAAAATTTATATGTACATGAGATGCGCTTTCTATAGACACCAGTACGCCACACGCACTTTTTTCGGTGTATCAAGCACCTCTAGTGCATTTTTAGTACATGTCCCTCGAATAGCCAAAAGCCCACACTTTTACGCCTCGTGTCTAGGTGCACTTTTTAAAACCGTGCTGGTATGTGTTGAAAATAATATTACAAAAACTGTTTACCCTTCTCTTTGCTTATTCTAGCTATTTAACTTTATGAGGGCATAAAAACAGAAATCGGTATAGTTCCAAAGCAGAAAGATAGTTGCAAGTCACCAAATGATTGGGGGGTAGTAGGCCAAAATAAACACAAAATGGTCACACAAGATGTGGATCTACAACCATGATATTATCAATGTTTCAGAAGTCCAAAGATCATGTTTACTTGGATTGTTTCATTTCTTCCATCTTCTTCTTCATTTTGAATTGCAATGTTACAGGGGCACAATCAAGTGCAGTCTCCCCTGAAATAAAGACCAATCTTTAAATTTTAGTCGTGACTCGAGTACAAGGCTACATACAGTCAACATGTGATGATTGTACTTCGGATTTCTTCCAATTTGGTGAATGGATTATTAAAGATCAAACTGAGTTGCTCAAAAATTCATTATCAGCTTTAATTTATGAAAGATTAAGTGCCACATCATCCGTTTAATACTAATTCATAGCTACCAAGTGTAACAACTTAAATGGAATTTGGAAGTGAGAGATGAATCTAGTAACTCAACTGACTTTTAGCCAATTCAGTCTACCGATAATTGAAAGGGTCCATAAAAATTAAATCATGAAAACACATATTAAGCCAAAAAATTATTTAAGGACTTAATGAAATATACCCTGCAAATTCTTGTAGTCCAGACTTGCTCCATTTTCCATGAGGGTAAAAGCTATCTCAGTTTGGTTAAAAACAGCAGCCTAAATTCAAGAAATGCTGTTAGAATCAAGGAAATAATCACACAAATAAACACACTTATAAATAGACAGATAGAGAGGAGGGAGTGAGAGTTTGTGTGTGTGTGTGTGTGTGAGAGAGAGAGAGAGAGAGAGAGAGAGAGAGAGAGAACCAGATGCAAGAGCGATAATCCTTGTTTGTCACAATAATTTGCATCCACTCCCTACAACAGATGAAGTTCAACATAAAATTATTATGGTAAAAACACACAATTTAAACCCAGTGGATAAGGCTTGAAAAGTTGTTTTAATCGGTTGAATACTCGAATATTAAAACTCAGAAGAGCCATCAGCTTTTCACAGCCAGGCCCACTAGCAGAACAGCCTAAAGTTTGCCCGGTACATGCGAAGGGCATACTTTACATGGGCTCAACGGATTTGTTGGATGAGAAACTACAGTCTACAGATACCAATGTTATTCCTTAAAAAAAAGAAAAAATAAACAAGCCCTTAAATTAGTGATATGATAGGTGTTCCATTATCCAGTTGATCATTGTTATGATTCAATTATCACTGTAGGTTCATTTTAACATAAACAAAGCGAGTACAATATAAATATATACTCATTAGCAATGTTCCTTTAGTCATTCAAAGTTGAAAAAAAAAATGTTTGGAGTGGAAAGTCAACCATTTGATCACAGAAAATGCATATACAAGAAAGTCTGAAACTACTTTTTACCAATTATTTGAAATTATCTTTCTTACCTCACCAAGAAGCTTTCTGACAGAAAATAAGTCACCATTCTTTATAGCTTCCCTTAAACCCTACCAAAAACATACAATCGTCGAGGTTTGAAAACAGTCAACAGAGCTGACAAGACGCACAAGGATGAAATAGGTGACAATTGAACAGAAAGAAGGTATTACATACGGTGAGAGATTCTAACTACTATCGATGGATGTAGAGGAAATAAAAATAATTAAAATATACCCGACTTACATATTTTGCAATATTTTACAGTGTCTTACACAGTTACTAATGTACTTCAAGATGGCATACCTCTCCATTAACTTCATAATCAGCAAGCGGCCTTTCTGAGCTAGCGTTGGATGATTGTCCGGTACTGCAAAATTATCATACAATACTTTCAAAATGAACTAAAATACTCCTTTTCCTTCTACTTTAAGTGTTCCCTTTGACTCGTGAGTGTAACACAAACTACTTTCTAAAATAAGATAAAATAAAATAACAAAAAAACCTGATGTCTTGCATGAAAATTTAATGTCACATTAAGAACTTTTTGACAAAAGTGTAAACATTTCATGTCGCCTTCCAAATTCCAATCTTAACATTCAAGTTTATCCAAAATTTCTTGGATATACCAGATGTTAAATGTGATTTGCATGACTTGCTTATTTCTACAGAACACTTCAACTCTTTAAGTAGAAGCTTTTTTTTTCTCTTTCATCGAGCATAGGGGCTGGGGAATGTTTTTTTCAATAGAGGACACATCTTTTCCCAAAAAATCTAAGTTTGTCACTGTTAGGGTTATGTCCTTTAAAATTTGAGAAACATGAAAGGTATGCTGGTCATGGAGGAAACAATAAGAGCTCCTCTTGGTCAGTTTGTCGCTTATAGACCTATACCTTAATCTTAACTAAAAAATATTCAAATTTCAAGAAAAGAACAATTTGTCAGAAAAGCGAGGTCTGAGGCTCGGAGCATATATACCTGGACTTGCTAGATGAAGAACCTCTATTCCTAGGTGCAGTGTCTACTTTCTTTGGAGCTGTGAATATTGGAACAGGTTTGGGCTGCAAGCCAAATGCAAAAGCTAATAAGAATTGAAGGATAATAAATATAAATTTGAAGGTGAAATTTAGTGACTTATTACTTGCCTGCACAGGTGCCACATCATCATTTGATGCCACCTCACATATGCATAAAGGCATTCCACAAGTGCAATTTGTAGCACCACCTTGTGTGGTATCGGAATTTGATGGTGTACTTATATCTAGCCTTGCAACTGAATCTGTCATGGAATTTACTCCATTGACAGAAGCACCTCCATTGGAATTTCCAGAACTACATAAAAGGTATATACATAATTAACTAATCGATTTCGTTAAGATTAAATCTTTCTGTGTCAATCAAGAAACAGGAAACCAAATACACAAGAAAAATATCTCAATAAATTAAATAATAATAATCCAAGATTCATCATGTAGCTACTTCAAGCCATTGTGTACGAGGTACAAAATGAAAACAAAATCTCGGTTTCCAAGAACCAATAAAGTACAGTAATTACACAGATACACAAGTAATTTATCAATTGTGATCTCATCATATGGAACGACCAAACACTACCAATTATACATAACCAATTGTTGTTTTAAGGGAGTGCAATCCTACATATTTAGATAAACTCCAAATTTACATAGTCTGATTGGAAAAAAGAACAAGGTTTCTAGAAAGTTTGGTCAGAGATTATTAGTGAAGCAGAAACTTAATCCATACTAAAAGAATTGGTGTGATAAAAGAAGCGATCAACATTAAGGGCTAATGTTAAAGAATATGTATCTACGAAATAATCATGTAGTAACTCTTGGCGGATATAGTATATTAGGTTATGTACCTTTTTAACATTAAATTGCAAGTGCCCGTTGGTTGAGGTCAGGATTATTGTGAATATAAGAGAATAAATTATAGATTTTACATTGTTTGTCTAAAACACTGACTGTTATAAGGAATAGGAGGTACTTACATTTAGGAAGAATATATGCAATCTTTTTCAGCAATATAAACTATATAGCATAAACTTGAATATCAAAAAAGTCAGGCACAAGCCACAAACTGCAAACTTTAAGACTTACCAAGATGCATCGTTATAACAATTTGAGCAAACTCTAACAGGTGAGTGAAGACCAAATTGAGGTAAAGCCTGAAAGAGCCCACAATATCAAATGTTTCATGCAATTTTATTTTTCTTGGAACAACTTGTTATACACTAAGTGGTGGAGCAACTCTCTGAGGAATTTTCAACTTGCTTTGGTAAAATACGTTGAAGATGTGTGAGATTGTATAAAGAAGAAATAATGTACCATTTGATCAGATGAATGTTCAGCGCACAAGGTTCGGCCACAACATCGGCAATGATGCTACAAAATAAGAAAATGGTAAAGCAAAACGAAGATATCACCTGTATGATGCAACCATTGCTAATGGAAAATAAGCAATTTTGCAATAGAAGTATTTCCAAGACAGAAATGACAAATTCATTGGAATATTACAAAATAGAAAGTGTTGCATTGCTTTGAAGAATGTAGGAAAATAAATCATAAAATTTATTAAGCATACTTCCATGTGAAATATGGCCTCATCAATTAAAAACCTGATTTTGCATAACACATTTCCGATTCTATGAACCATACTAGTGTCATAAAGCAATTCCATGGCTTCCATCAATCCTATCTTAGAGATCCCATATCAGTAATGATTCTCACTTCCCAATTTCCTTAATGTTATTTAATTAAGATAACAAGATAATTCACCCAATAACTAAAGCATAAATTTTAAACTAAATGAAAATGATCATTCTTACTCACCACTCACTCATGTTAAAGTCTATGTTCCACAAGAACTAATATCCTTTGCTGGTAACGTCAATATCACCTCTACTCTAATACTCTGAAAACAGAGTAATTCTGTGCCCAAACTAAATGAACCCACTGGTTTTGGTGTCCATAACTAAATTATCCTTTCAAGCTTTTCAGCCTGTTTTGGTGTCCGTAACTAAATTATCCTTTCAAGCTGTTAAGTAGTAATACCCTTCCTTTCAAGCTTTTTGTTGGATCAAGAAGAAGGCTGGTGCAACCAAAACCAATTCACTTATATAATTTTTGTACTACATACAAAGGCTTCCGAAGCTTAGGATGGAACTTCCGAAGGTTGTAGAGTTCTTCCGAAGACAAAGTGAAAGATCAACTTCCGAAGACAGAACTCTACTTCCGAAGTTAAGAAAAGAAGAAGCAGTCTCCTCCGAAGTATAAGTGGCTTCGGAAGTACTTGTTCTTCCGAAGCCATTTAACCTTCGGAAGACATTGCTATGAACCAGTGGACACAAGTTGATCTCTGACACTCCGCTGCAGACACAGCATGGCTTCTTTCTAAAGAGCCATATAGTTGACCATACCTTATTCCACTGTTTACCTTTTATAATAGTACATTTTACCAACTTTAGTTGGTGACAAAAGGTAAGTCAGGGACATGTCCTGACTACCATATCTCAGATAAGACTTCATCCGAGATACCTTAAACTATAGTCTTGTAGTATAGGCTTTAGTTATAGGATCCCAGCTGGTTTCAAAGTATATCCGGCTGTAGGTAGTATTATATATAGGTTCTCATTATAACTCATTCAAAATAGCTTGTAAGAGTCTTGTAATACTTGAGTTGAGAAACAATATATAAAAGTACCTTGAAAATTACTTCTTGTGTTCCTTATTACTTGTTATATTGTGATCAACTCTTATTGACTCTATCTTTACCCGAGTGTTGTTCAAGGCGAGTTTGAGAGAAAAACTAAGTGTTAAGTGACCCCAACCGCTCCTGCACTTTTCAACTATTATTCTTCACTTCCTGACATGTTTCTTCTCATAAATCATAATCATCAAACTTATGCTTCTCAAGTTAGATTTATACATTTTGTATTATTATTTGAAATTAAATATTACTACCTCACCAATAGCCACTACATGTGATCGGTTTTTAAAAGCAGGAACATTTCTGATGCATGTTTAGAATGTACTAACAGAAGCATAGGACTGAGCACTAACAGAGTGTCAGTTGCTTGACCTAATTTCCAGTATAAATCACTACATATATTTCGCGACAATCTGCAACCATAGGTGAGATTTTGGCAGTGAACTAGGAGCATTTCTGTTTGTACTTCTGTTCTTACAACAGACAAGAGTTCGAAGGGAACCAAGTAAAATATAAACTTCATGTTCTCAACGTTTTAAAGTTCATCACTTGAAAACTTATTCCATTGAACAATTACAAAGATCCAACACTACAAGGTAACAAGGGGGCATCTGAATCTGTACTCAGAACTGCCTATTGCAATTCAAAGTCACAAAATTAGATTTAACTATTGGGGTAAATGATTGTGAGTATACGATCCTGATCAGGTCAAACTAATCAGGTCGTCAGCATAATTGATCACTGAGATAGATTTAAAGTTCCATACTTACACATCTATCACCGAATTTAAGAACCTTATCAACTGATTAACAACACGATCAACCACAACACAAGATCAAAAACAAGGGTATCGATACCAAATTCGAGCAAGGTCCGTTAACGATACATAAAAACCTTAAGCAATAAATCAATAATCAGCTTATGTAGATCGAATAATCAGGGGATTCAAAGGTATACCCGTCGTCTGAAGGTGTTGAAACTGCACTTACAAACATCGCATCGTGTTGATTCTTGGAACGGCGGAGGCTCCAACGACATTGTTGACCTAAATCTTATTATTCAACCTCAGTTACAGCAAGTTTATCGATCAGAAGTGTAAGATTATTGTTTGAAATGAGGGCTGATTTATGCTTTAGGGGCCGATTTTCAGGTTGAGAGTGAAAGATGAGGGATATTATGCAAAGATAAAGAAAAAACAAAAGGAGGTGATCGGGTGGGAGAAAGACCCGATCCGGTGATTCGGATAATAATGGAATGTGCCGTGCATGTTTAATATTCGGTTTCAAACTGATTAAACGGAACCATATATAAACAAACCGAGAAAATCGAACCCAAGTACCCAAGTCGAAAACCGAACCTACGAACAACTCTCCTGTTCATTTACAAATTATAATATTGTGTTTTATATGTGACCCTATACCTTTTGCGTATATGTTATCTTGTGGTAATAACTAACAAGCCCATAGAGCACCGTAAGATCTTTTGATTGCTTATTTTAGTTTTTTTGCTTTCATTCCAATATTCAACTACAAAATCGTTGATGGAAAATTTTTGTACACCTTATCTTTGTAAGGAAACATGTATTGTATTAAATTATGATATTGAGATATTTGAAATCATTAAGTATGTAGTTGGATTGATAATTCAAAACTCAACAAGTTTGATTTTGTTAAAAAGTTGTACATTAACTAAATATAAATTTGAAAAAAAGGTTTTGTTGGATGTAATTCTTCGATATATTTAAAAAGCAAGTGAATGAACAGTTATCTTTGTGTGATATTGGTTTTGCCCACACATTTTATAGTATTTTGCAATTTGGTCCTTCTACTTGTGCTTACATATTTGACACTCCGGCCACCGTCGTTACCGGCGTGCTACCACGATGGCCATGTTAGTCGCTGTTTCATGCTCTGATGTTGTTTGTACTCGACATCCCTGTTTTGTTCATGCCTTTCTTTCGATTGTGAAGGCCAATACTGCTTCATGGAGGACAATACAAGAGAATCCTATTACTGCCGGAGTCTTAGAATCTATGGGCACCTTGGCGGCGACGATGATCTTGATCTATCCTCCGATTTACCTCCGTTTCGTTTTTTTTGCTCTTTCAAGTTGGTTTCTGTCTTGGGGTTTGCATCACCAGAGGGCTACTTTACCTATTGATTCTGATCGATGATGGTGACTTTGGATTCGCCTGAGATCTAATAGCAAGTTATGCTTATTTTGTTCAATTATTTGATTTTGAATCTGTTATTGGTAGATTATTCAGTTCATGTTGGGATGTTTCATATTGTTGGGTCGATGATTCTACGCCTGAGACTTTGTGTGGTCTTTTATATATTTGGGTTTATTGATGGTTTGTTCACTTGAGATCTGTGATTGTCTTGATTTTGAAGCAATTGGTGATGCTCTTTTGGTACAGGTTGATGGTTACATTGGTTCTTTCTCCATGGATCTGCTTAGGTTGATGATGACGACTTTTGATTCATCTAAGACTCATACTCTTTTGTTGTAAGCGGTCGCTTAATGTGCCCGATCATTAGAATCATTTAGCTATAATGTTAAGGTTGTGATAGTAAAACAAATATGTCGTATTGCCGGTTGTTTTGACTGAGTTTAAACAGGCGGTGGTTTCTTGTAACTTATACCATGATGCAGGATCTGCTTGCACAATATTGTTCGTCTGATTTAATATTCATTGGGCAGTGATGATAGTGGTAAAAGGTGTATCTTCGTTGCTTTGGCGTGGTAACCTTCTTTGGTTTGCAGCCGTAGCGGATTACCCGTGCTGAGCCTTAACACGAACTCAGCCACAATGCGGCGGTGAGGAATACCATTAATTACTTTAAAAAGCATGTTACAATTGATGTAAATACTCTTATGTCCAAGCAATAGAGTAACATAAAACTTCTATGTTAGGTGGTTTACAATACCTATAATTTTATATGCTACTTTTTTACATGAAAAATCTTTTTCCAATTAAACATCTCAATTATAACATATTTTATACACGTCATGTATGTTGCGAATGGTTATTTCACAACTAGAAATAGTAGATCAATTAATATTGAATTAGCCAATTCTCTGTTATCTTTCGAAAGGAGAACACAGATTTAAAGTATGGGATGGGAAAGAATTGACCCCGTTCTAACAATATTCACTTCTATTAACCCCCTTGTATTGACCAACCATATTCTGCTTTCCAATTCATTTGTCGGGCTGCTTGAGCTCATTTGTTGGGCTGCTTGAACGGGCTGTTGGGTTGGGCTCATAAAATTCATAACAATGTAACTATGTGGCAGTCTAGAGTTGCACAAAAAAACCGGTTTGGCGACCCGACCCGGTGAACCGGCCCGAACCCGAACCGGTTTGGAACCGGTTATAAGCCAAACCGGGTTCAAACCCGAAAAAAACCGGCGGTTTGGGACCGGTTTGGGTGTTTCTTGGGTGAAACCGGTTTGGAACCGGTTTTTGTCCAACCCGGTTTTGGAACCGGTTCAAAAAAACCGCTTTGGACCCGGTTCGAACCGTTGGAATTTTTTTTTTTTTTCAAATGGTCATATAGCCGTTTGAAGTCGAATTTGACCGTTTTTTTCAACTTTTTTTGACCATTTTGCCCTTATATGATAGTATAAATAGGTAGTATGTGTAATAGTTTAGTCACAATACTCAAAAGCTCAAAAACGTGCTTAAAAACGTAAAAATGCTCACTCACTCTCAACTTTCTGTTCTCTCATTCTCTTGAATTTTATATAATGGCTTCTGAATCATCCGTTCCAACCGGTGGATCCTCAAGTGTCGCTACCGTTGTTAGAATTTTACCAACAACGAGAAACCAAGAGATTTGGTGCAATTTCGACTTATACGAAATGTCGAATGGTCAAAATAAAACTCAATGCAAGGCTTGTGGTTCGTTTTTCAAGTCGGATTCTAACTCGACTTTGAGAAACCATATGACCAAATGGTGCAAGTCTTTGAAAAGTACACCGAGTCAAGGCCAAACATCAATCGGAAACGATGGTGGTTTATGGAACTTCAGCGTCGATATGGTTCGAGATAGAATGACAAAGTTTGTAATTCAAGAAGGATTACCGTTCGATCATTTCGACAACCATCGGTTAACAAAATTGATTCAAGAAACTCTTCAACCACGCCACACTAACGTAAGTCGCACCACTCTTAGACGTGATTGTTTAAATCTTTGAAAACAAGCAAAAATGATTTAAAGGATTTGTTTGAAAATTTACAAACCGGTGTCAACTTAACTACCGACGTTTGGTCCGCCCCACACAGTTTATCGGAATCGTACCTTTGCGTCACCGCCCATTGGATAGATCCAAGTTCGTGCAAATGATGAAACGTACGATTGCGTTTGAATTATTTGGATATCCGCATATCGGTGATGATTTATTTCAAATTTTAGACTTTGTAATCAAAACATATAAATTAGAAAATAAAAATTTTTCAATGTCATTTGATAACGCCTCGAACAACACATCCGCCGTTGAAAAATTAAAAATAAAATATAAACCGGTTTGTGACGGCGTATTTTTTCATTCAAGATGTGTTGCACATATTATTAATTTAGTTGTGCAAGATGGTCTTAGCGTTCCTGAAGTTGAAGATTTTAAAACGTCTTTAAAAAATATGTTACGTGACGTTTTTAAAACTAGTAGAAAAAGATATGTTAATTATAGAAAAATGTGTCACGATACGAATTCCATTTGTTTAGGACCAAATTGGGATGTCCCGAATAGATGGAATTCTACTTGGAAAATGTTTAATAGTGTTTTGCGACAAAAAGAAACGCTTCATGTTTTTTACGATAGTCTTGCGATGCGGGGTCGGGTTGTTCCGTTTCCGTTAGAGGGTTGGGAATATATTCAAGAAATAACTCAATTTTTAGAGCTTTTTAAAAACGCAACTATAAAATTGTCGGGGGTTTATTATCCGACAAGTTCTCTAACACTTAATCAATTGTATTTAATGAAACATAAATTAAGTGAATATGAAGAAAGAAATGAAATGTTTTCAGCAATGGTGGCGCCGATGAAAGAAAAATTTATAAAATATTTACTCGAACTACTCCCCGTTTTTACGTGTTCCGCCGCACTAGACCCGTGCTTAAATGTTTCGAGTGTAGAAACTTTAATTGATGAGATAATTTATGATTTAGATTTACATGAAAAAGATCCATTTTTTAATGTTAATGCAAAACAAGCATTTAATGACGTTTTTAAAAAACTGTTTAATGTTTATGTTGAAAAATATGGTATAACCTCAAACATCCACTGGTCATCGAACGTAGAATCGAGTTCGCCGAGCTCAAGTAGAGACCCGATTATTAGTTTATATAATACTTTGAGAAATGAAAACAGTAAACGTCAGAGGGGTAACGCTCGAAGTAGCGAACTAGGGAGGTATATAGGAACCGATTTTTTATCTACTATGACTCCCGAAGAATTTTTGTCGTTTGATATTCTAACATGGTGGAAAGGAAAGGAATCACAATTTCCGGTCCTAGGCGCCATTGCACATGATTTACTAACCGTCCAAGCTTCCACGGTAGCTTCGGAGTCTGCATTTTCTCTTAGTGGCAGGGTTTTATCGATAAGAAGAAGAAGACTAACTCCAACATCGCTAGAGATGTGTATTTGTTTAAAAGACCACTTAGATGCGGCCGAACGAAGACAAGATAAATCAAACCTTGAAGAAGAAATACCAATTGAAGAAGAAATACACGAACAAGAGATACAAACCGGACGATACTCACCGCTCTCCGACGAAGAACTCGCTTATGATTTGTCTCAGCGCATTGGCACACAAACCGACGAAGACGATTAAATTAGAAAAACTTGTATTCGTAATATGTAATCTTTAGTTTAATTTTAATGTTATTTTTAATGTTTATTTTTTCTAATATGAGACGATTTAAGATGATGATGATAATAATAAAAATAAAATAATAATAATAATAATAATAATAATAATAATAATAATAATAATAATAATAATGGTAATAACAAATGGTAACAATAATGATAATAATAATAATAATAATAGTAACAATGGTAACAATAATGATAATAATAATAATAATAATAATATAATAATAATAATAATAATAATAATAATAATAATAATAATAATAATAATAATAATAGTAATAGTAATAATAAGAATAATACTATAACAATTATTAAATAATAATAATAATAATAATAATAATAATAATAATAATAATAATAATAATAATAATAATAATAATAATAATAATAATAATACTTATAACAATAAAAATAATAATAGTAATAATAATAGTAATAATAATAATAGTACTATAACAATTATTAAATAATAGTAATAATACTATACCAATTATTAAATAATAGTAATAATAATAATAATACTATAAAAATTATTAAATAATAGTAGTAGTAGTAGTAGTAATAATAATAATAATAATAATAATAATAGTAATAATAATAATACTTATTAAACATAAAAAAAAAGAATAACCGGTTTTTCAAACTGGTTCTTGAACCCGACCCGGTTCGGTTCCAACCCGGACCGGTTCCAACCGGGTTGGTTTTTTCACCATCAAAACCGGTTCCGACCTGAACCGGTTCTTGGTCAAAAACCGGTTTCATTTCGTTGACTTGGAACCGGTCCGGTTCAAACCGGTCCGGTTCAGACCTGAACCGGTTCCCCAAAAAAACCCGGTTTGCGCACCTCTATGTGGCACTAGTAAATACTAAATACCATGGCTATTATGTTACTTCCTTTATATCATTTCTCATTCTCCTATAACCAAATTTTTGGATAATATTCGAGATCAAGAAAACGAATAAGACATTGCTTATATCATATTTGACATAAAGGGATTGTTGTTGGTTCCCATAACTATTGACCGAACATTTCCTTAAATTTGACCACCATGATTTTACTTAGGGGCTGTTTGTTTGGGTCTGACCGAGCCTGGTCAGACGCTCGCGTCTGACTCGGTCAGACCTGGGGTGTTTGGTTCGGAGCCTCTTACCGGAGATCACGTCTGACCGGAGCTCCTACCCGGTCAGACCTCAACCATAGTCTGACCAGTGGTCAGACGTGAAGGTGGTGGTCTGCGGGTGCTTGCGGTGACGGGGTGGTGCTTGCGGTGGCTAAAGATGATGACGATGATGACGAAAGTGATGGTGGTCGGCGGTGGTGCTTGCGGTGGCTGAAGATGAGAGAACCGAGAGGAGAGAACCGAGAGTTGAGAACCGATCGGCGACGGGTGCTTGCGATGGTGGTCGGCGGTGGTGCTTGCGGTGGCTGAAGATGATGACGATGATGACGAAAGTGATGGTGGTCGGCGGTGGTGCTTGCGGTGGCCGAAGATTTCAGATGGGGTGAAGATGGAGGAGCAAGAGATGGTGAAGGTGGGGATGAAATTGGGGAATCGGTGGTGGGGATGGAATTGGGGAAGGTGGTTTATATTTTAATAAATAGATGATTTTTTTATGGTTTGTATTATGGTTTTTTATTAAATTATTTTTTTTAATAATTATTCAATATTATGGTTTGTATTTTAATAAATAGATAATTTTTTTATTATGGTTTGTATTTTTTTTAATAATTATTCAATATTAGGAGTTATAACCAAACAGATATCCAACCAAACAGACTTAATCTGATTCAACACTTATTGGATCAGACCTCTTATTGGTTCAGACCTCTTATTGATTCACACTTACCCATTCAGAAGTTACCAAACAGCCCCTTATTGCTATTCATATATAGTTCATAGTATGTTATAATTGAAATAGTATTGACCCACCCCGCACCCGCACCCGCACCCGCACCCCCACCCCCACCCGCACCCGCACCCCCACCCGCACCCGCACCCGCACCCGCACCCCCACCCGCACCCCCACCCCCACCCGCACCCGCACCCGCACCCGCACCCGCACCCCCACCCGCACCCGCACCCCCACCCGCACCCCCACCCGCACCCCCACCCGCACCCCCACCCGCACCCCCACCCGCACCCCCACCCGCACCCCCACCCGCAACCGCACCCGCAACCGCAACCGCACCCGCACCCGCAACCGCACCCGCAACCGCACCCGCACCCGCACCCGCACCCGATAAGAAAAATTCCCATCAGGGTGTACTTTGTATAGGTATCAGGTTATTATATTTTTAAGTTTTTATAACCGAATTCAAACAACCAATTTGAACTTGAAAATTCAAATTCGGGTTAATTTGAATAACCCAGATTATAACACATAAATAAATAAATAATAAAGTAAATACAAAAAGTACATAATGGTACATATATATACAAGTCTTATACTGATAGTTGAGGCGAATCTCTATGGAAATCACAATATATGATGTTTGTGTTGAAATTAAACACTAAATTGTAATTTGTAATTTGTACCCTTCGAATAATGACCACAACACCTCTAGTTACGACATCAAATATTTGTACTATACCTGGCAAAACGGGCGGGGTGGGTCGGGTCAGGTAAGGTATCGGGTCAATACGGGTTTGGGTTAGAGCGGGTTTGGGTCAGAACGGGTTCGTGTCAGATTCGGGTCAGAATGGACACGGGTTAGGATGGATTCGGGTCATGATGGGTCGGGTCAGGATGGTTCGATCAAAAAATTATAACTTTCAATTTTTCAAAGAAACAAAACACCACACTTAAAATCACTATAACAAAACCCAAATAGCAGCCCAAAAAAACGATTCCAACTAGTTACCACTAATAAATTTAAAAAACCTATAAATAATATTATAATAGACAACAATCGAGAACTACAAATTTAATCAATTGATCGAAGCTAATAAATTGAGATTCAAACAGGATCTTACGAATTTGATTAGCCGTCAGAGGTACGACTTCTGGAGATCATTAGAGCATGTGACACCAGACGAGGGGGGTGAGTGCTATTGTAATAGACTGATACCTATTATTCGGTGGTTGGTTTTGAGAAATGAGAAACCCAGAAATAACCGTATTCGATAGCCGGAGATTCACCGGAGATTCGATGCTCCGGTGTTTTTGACGATGGTCTTCTTCTTGCTTGATTTTTGAAGCTTTTCCGATGATGGTGGTGGGCGGAGTAGCGGATGGACGTACGGTGGTGACGGTGGTGGACTTTTGGTGGGCGGAGCAGCGGATCAGAGGTGGACTGGTGGTTGGCGGAGTAGCAGATGGGCGGACGATGGTGGACTGGTGGTTGACGGAGTAGCAGATGGGCGGACGGTGGTGGACTGGTGGTGGACGAACGCCGGTGGACAGAATGAAGAAGCAAGAAGCAGACTGGTGATTTGAGGAAGTGGATGACCTAGTGACCCGGTATTCATAAATGACCCATCGTGACCCGCTGGGTTATTTACAACAAAATTCGTGTGGCCCATGCTGACCCTGTGGAAAAAATTATGGGCCAGACTAACCTATTTTTTTTTTTTTAAAATGCCCATCAAGACCCAAAATGATAACAATGGGTTTAATTTGCCAGGTTTAATTTGTACTATTCGAATAATGAACACAACACCTCTAGGTAAATTCACCCCTCAAGTCCTCAACATGGACATACTGTATTCAACTTATACAATTCCTACATCATTTAAGTAAAAAAAAGTTTTTTTCTATAGTTGTATGAATACAAGTCTTGTAACCATAGGCAATACATCTACGGAACTTAAGAGAAAATGGTCATAAACATGTTGCACCCAACCTGACCCGTTGACCTGACCTTTACTTGTCAACTCCTAGAGGTTGCAGAAAACTTTGTATACATGAAACAGTTGTTAAAGGACTGATAGACACTTGGCAGGAAACACCGATAAATCGTTTTATATTTATTGATCATCAATACTCGGAATACAGTAGAGGTTCTGAACAGCATAGGACTAAAAATCTACATTCATTTTCAACTCTACAATCTAAATTGGGATGGACTGGTAGGCAACCTTAGCAGCCAAATCATGCCAGGGCCAAAAAATATAAAACAATGAATACAAAACTTAGAGATACTTACAGATTCCACAAATATTATGCTTATTCATCAGATTGCTTTCTTCTCTTTAGTTCTGGTTCACTCAACTGCAAGCTGATAGAATTTTCTTCGGACCCATTTCTTAACGACGGGTGAATCTGCAAATTTGAGTTTTCATAGGTTCCTATTTGATGTGAAGGAAAGCTTGATATGAATTGATGCTCAATGTTAGGAGCTGATTCAATACCACTTTCGACATGGAACTCTAGAGGGGCACTTTGGTCATTTAAATTAAATGGTAAATGATTATCTTCAGTTCTTTGTGCTGGTATACACTTGTCAGAAGATGACTCACCAATTGGATCATCAATTCCTGCGGTTGCCGCTGATGTTGATGCATTCTTTTGTTCTTGCAGTGCAGCTAAGTGAGGGGGAAAAGGGGGGAGGGTTGAGGAAATAAAGAATCTGTTAATAAAACCGCTACATAAAAGGGGAAAACTGAAGGGGAAAAATGTGTCCAACTCGTGTCCATCTGAGACATGAATATTTTCTTTATTGTTAGTTGAAGGTGTTCAACTAATGATTTAAACTTTGACCAAAATGAGGATTACAGTAGGTTTCTGCTTAGTCTGGTAACGCCCCAGTGGCATGCCATGTAGAAAATACTTTAGGAAATGCTGCACATTGAGGTGCTAAACTAATGTCTATTTTTTATTGAGGTAGCCAACCTTTTCTTTTCGTTAAATAAGGTCATAAGGTTATCCAATTCCAGAAGTTATTTTCTAGTAATTTCCAATGTAACAAAAAAAGTGATCGAAGAAGTCAAAAGCTCCTGAATTAAATTAAAGTTATTAATTGGATACCCTTAATTAACAGAAATAAAGGTTTCACTACCTCAAATAGTTCACATTATATATTTTGGGGGCAAACTGCACAAACGAGTATTCTAACTTATGTCAAGAAAAATAAAAATAAAAAACTGTAATCAGTTTGTACATCTTTGCCCCTATGAATAGATTCTTTGAAGGTACAAACCTTGAAGACCCTCATTGGTTGTGATTAAATCAAGTTCAAGAACATCTAGAAGGCGACCAAGATCCACAGCAAGGGTCCAACTCTCCGGAGGTTGACCAACCTTGAGTTTTAGTCGACCTCGGTTGGCTGTCCCGCCCCAAATTATTCCAATAGGCCTTGGTTTTTCACCATTTTGTCCTGTTAAAATAATAAGGCTTCCACTGTCACCTTCAAGGTCAAAAGTTTTTTGGTTCTCACCAATTACTAGAAAGTCAGTAAGAAAGCAAGTTCCTTTTCGATCATTGTATTCTAAGGCATATGCCATTATGGTCCCTGTGGTCAATCCAGAACTTCTTCCAACTTTTGCTACTTGTTGACCAATTACACTACCGACCCTTGACTGCAAATCTATGACTTTGACTTCACCAATTTCGCCAATGCCTCTAACCAGTGTAGTCACATGTGATACATTCAAGTCCTCTGCAAATGGGATGAAGGCCCCATCTGCTCGAACAAACGTTTCTGCATAATATGTGCAATATTTAATTCTTAGCTTAGTCTTAAAGTTTTTCAATCCTCAATTTCTATACAAATTTCCAACATCGACTATTTTGCTAAAAGCTTAAGATAAAGGAGGTGTTAGAATGTGCATTTTAAAGTGATTATTATAATTTGAGAAATCAGAATCAGATTACCAACCTCTAATGATTAGGGATAGTAAGGTGATTCCACATGTATTTTGAATAATCAATTTTCTTATGCACCTCTTTTCATTCATCCTTATACGTGACTATTGTGACCATAAATATTCTAGAAAAGCATAATCGTGACAAACACTCCACAAAGTGATTATTTCAATGCATATCCAGCCACCCTTAAGAGTTATATAACTATCCAAACTCATCACTAAGATACCTTATGTAAATTATGTTATTGATGATGGTCCATGAGATTTTCCTATTTTATCATTATTAAAGGGTGCGCTTCACTAATAGTCAAATACATCTACTAAATTATGTATGGAGTCAAATATTGCAATTTTGATTCAGCAAAATCCATAACATTTTATTTCATTACCAGATATGTTTATATTAGCACATCTCATTAATAGGTTACGCTCTACATAACAAATATTTTCCCAAGGGGGGCACTACTAAAACAATTTTTTTACTTTTCATAATTTGAGAAAAAAAAAAGTTTACAATGTATACCAAGGCTCCATCTAGATTTATCTACTGCAAACCTCTATCCGGTACACACGCAGTAGGAAAATACATATTTTCATATATTGTATTGTAGAGGTTATAATTTCAACCCTTTCACTTATTAATGGATTGACTTGGGGAATCTTCATATCTCAACAGGACAAAAGGTAAAATTTGAAATAGTCGCAAAAAAGTGAACACATCAAATGAAGTCAAAAGTCACCTAAAGTACAAGTATAATGCATAAATGAACCTCCTAGATCCTTTTCTTTTGTATAATTACAGTCAATATTTAAATAATATGATTATTTTGATCATTAGGACACATTAACTACTTATAATCAAATTAATAAGTGTACAAAATTGTTTCGAGTCAACCAAACCCAACCCATTTTGACACGTTACCAAACCCACTCTAACAGTCCATATTGCCACATCTAGCATATGGCTTAAATTTATATCTTGGAACAATTATTACCTGGATTAGTACCAGCAAATATACCATACCATATATCATCTGTGATATATGAGGTTGCCCTCTCAACAGCACCAAGATACACCCCAGGTCCAAGGCTTGGTGGCATAGGATGGAACATTTTCTGGTTTGGATAATCCAAGTCAACAGCCACGTGTCTATTTGTGAGGAACCCAACCTGGCGGTTTCCTGTTCGACTTTTCACAATGGCACCCATGGTCCCGCATGCACATTGGCTTGCAACCTAAGGAAGCAACAAGTCACCAATTTGTTTAAGGATATAAGGACTAAAATAATGGATGAACCAATAGAGGTAGACACCAAAAGAGGGTCCAATTGTACAAATAAAAAAAGTAATTTCTTGTATGTGCTGGCTTGATACGCTACTTGAAAGGCATTTGAATGGTGTCAAAGAAAATGTGTGACTAGTGACTACAAACATCACATGGAGCTCCACAAATGGTGGCAATAGTTTTGCAATTATATGTATATGAGTATAGAGAGGGATGGAAATTTTTCTTTAAAGTTCATATCCACCTTAAACTAATATGAAGAAATGTCTAGAATACCCTTTTATTATGGATAATTAGGGTGATGTTGTGAACCAAAATCAATACCTTGTGCAGTGGAAACCAGATCTAGGAATGTTTCTCTTGTATTTCATTGTGAGGCTAGTATAGCATTACATACATAAAGACTGATCATTCAATAGTTTCAGGATACTGAGAATGATTTGGGATAAGTGGATAACTATCATGTGAAGCGATAAACTTAACTTGGAGTCTGGTCAGCTAACCATGTTCCAAGAAGACCCAAATCTGGTTGTCCATAAGGGTGTTTGGATGCAAGTTTTCATAGTCATTACTATCACTTGAAGAGGTAAAATAATTAATCAGGTAATCGAATAACCATTTGCTTAAAAGATAAGGATAATTAGGTTATTTTACTATAATCTTGAAACTGATAATTCTGTTTATTTTGACACCAATTAACTAGAAATCAAAATCATAATTAGTTCTGTCAAATACTTAGAATCGATTATGGCGACTTGGTAATAACCAGTCCAAAAACCAATTAATCAGTAGTGTCTTTTGTATGGTAATAAATAATCTAGGTTTGTGGCACTCAAGTCCAAGGCACCACCAATAAACAACTTTAAGATATTAAAGCCAAAGTCCAGAAATATCAATGTTATATTTATGATGCAATTTGACGTTGTAAAGCTCTAAATGGCGAACTATCGCATAAGAACTTGTTTTGTGCATTGGAAAACTGGACATGTTGTCCTAAAATGGCAATATTTATTTAACAAAAGGGTGAAATTAGATAGGGAAAAATTAACACACACGCATTTAATATCTGTGTTGATGTTTAAAGTATTAACATCCTGCTAAGCACATAAAACAGACTTGAAACTACCTGGGAACCAGAACCAATGAAAGGATCACTTCCACGCAAGCCATCAATAAGCTCTGTGTAAAATTCTTCCTTTGGAGTTGTTGTAGGTTCACCATGATATGCGAATTCAACCACATCAACTTCACACCACACACCCCCAGGTCCCTGTTCAACCTACTCAGTTAGTTAATACAAAAAATGTGAAGTTATCTAGTATCAGCTTTTATTACTAAGTAACCGGCTTATCAATTGTTGGATATCATTCCTCACATAGCAATATTACTTTGGAAATGCACATTTAATCATCTCTTTACTCCAAAATTAGTATAACCAATTCACCTGTACTTGCTTACTAATATGAAGTTATGAACCATAAACTTAGGAAGAACTTTCATCATGGGAGTCTTAATATCTTTACTCATCTGTTGTCTACTTGGTATGCTTATAATGTGAAATTACCCAACCATCCCCAACTTTATAACTGATAGTCTTATTTTGATATTTCAATTGAGGATAGTCACTCTGAAAACGCACATCCAAACACCACTTGCTCAAAATGATCATAATAAACTTCAGTGGTACAGCAAGCCTTATAGGATATAGTGCTACTACAAACTGTACACTTTGTAAAAAAGACTGCTTATAATTAGTATAGCTACCTTCCCATCCTATAGTTTTGTAGTATGATTTAATTCTTATAACTCAATAATTTACACTTGCAGAACCACAAAAATATAATTTTCTACTTTTTCATTTTTAAAAATTGTGATTGGGACATTACAGAAAAATTGAAATTGCAGAGAGAGTTAAAAACCTCAAGAGCACATGGCACAAGCTCGCAAAGGCTGAGCCACTCCCTGTGAACCTTACGAGCAACAAAGACAAGAATGGCAGGTATATCAGTGAGCAAACCCCCTCGAATCCTGAACCCGATTGCAGTTGCAAGACTAACTTGTCTCAAATTTTTACTATGAAACGCCCTTATTGTCATGAGTTCAAGCAAAGTAATCGCTCTTTCTCCGGTGGGCAATCGACCGATCCTTATTGGTAAAACACCTTTTAAGAGATTGTCAAAATAATTAGATCTATCTTCAGCAGCATCATTCAATCTGCAAGAAGTTGGCCATGAGAAGTATGATGCATTGGTGTCAGAGAGTTGACCGGCTGATATAGTGCCAACATAAGACTCTAATGGCATAGTTTCAGGTTGGTTGCAGCCTGTTTCGTCCATGTCCAAAACCGATTCCTCAGATGGCGTAGATCCAGCAAGATAATGATATTCAAACCCTATATCCATCACACAAATCCAACTTGAAAGAAATCAAAAGTCATAACTTGTACAACTCCTATAAGCCCCAACTTTAGACAAAATTAATCAACCACATTCACTCACCTGCTCGTTGGTTTTCATTCACAATAAGAAGCAATTTGATCGATAATAGCAGATTCCAATGGCTTCTTAGCTTCAAATCACTGAGCCTGTATCCCAAGGAAAACATAAAATCCACCCACATATGCATGAATTTAGAAGTAAAGTCAGTTTTCTCAATGAAAATTCTTGTAGACCCCACCCCCCCCCCCCCCCTTTTTTTTTTGTAAATCTAATTATTTTAACTCTAAATAAGCAGAAAACTAGACCACAACCGTTTCATGACGACCAACAATAAGCCACCCAAATAAGCATAAATTCAGATTCAGATTCAAAGTTTATACCATATTCATACAGAATTTCCAAAACCTGATTGTTTTGGCCCTAAATACAACCAAAGCATAACCATCTCCAAAACCAGAAAAAAAATCCACCCAAATTTGCGAAAAATCAAAACCATATTCAGCTTTCTCACAGCAATTTCTTACTATCCTCTACAATTCTTACTATTCCAAACCAAAACAACCAAAAACCGACAATAATAATCACATTTAACCAAATATACAAAACCAACTGTCCAAAATGCACGTCCAAAAACCCCTAAACTATGATCAACATTGCATAGTCACAACAAACAAACGAACGAACAACATGATCAACAAATTAGCACAAAAGGAACCAAAATCAAGTAATAATACTTACACCGGAGGTTTGAAGTAGCAGAATACGCTTACAACAGAAGCACGTATCAAAATAATAGTTAACAAGTAAGATTTCAAATGGGCCACAAAACAACCGCCGGTGAAACTCCACCGGAGATCGTGGTGTTTCCGGCGGAATGGCCGGCCGGCGACGGAAAAGGCGGTGGGGAAGAGGAAATCTATATATGGAAATAACTTCTATATGTGGAAATCTGTGATTCACAAAATCAGAGATAAAGGGCTTTTGGAATATTAGAATAAAAAGGGCAAAAAGTGGCATCATTATAAAAGGGAAATTTTATCAAATGGATCATCCAATCATTGATTTTTGACCCATTGGTCATCTATTAGATAATTATTATTATTATTATCATATTTATTTTCTTTTTTATTGTTTGGAAAAAAACAAATAAGAATGTGAATTGCAGAATTAGTCCCTATATTAGATCACAATAGAATGATAGTAACAATAACTTACAAGATTTGTTAGGTTATGTATATTGGCATTACGCGTATCAAATACGGGTTGTCAAAGCCTTGTTATGGGAGAGCATGATATGGTCTCTCGCTTGTCGTTTGTCTTTCAAATCTGCCTAGCCCAAGGTGAAATGTAAACTTTTTTGCCTTGCCAATGAGGCAATGAGTATATGTGAAACTAGAATTACGTTGGATATTTATATTATCAGTGTCACAAAGCAACTGAATAATTTATTTGACAACACTAATGATAAAATTTGATCTCAAATGTGATATTCTGATGAGAAAGTATAAAATATGATAGTACATTGAAACTTGATATATATATATATATATATGTATATATATATATATATGTGTGTGGAAATGCTAAAAGTGATTTTAGTTGGGCAACAAGCTCTAAGCATGCTTTAACATGTTCATTAAAATATACAATGGGCTTGTTTGTCCATTTTGGAACATGAGGGTATAAAGTGTAGTTTTCTCATGTTATAAAATATCTAAACACTACAACATTATTGGTGACACTAAAGTGTAGCTTAGATATTTCTTTTTTAAACATTCACATTAATGTGTTATTTATGTTTCATTTGAATAATTTCTTCTAAAATATGTTGTGTTTTGCCCTCTTTTGTCAAAGGATTTGTTTCAAGTTCTTCGGTCGTTCATGAAACATGTTATTTATGTTTCATCAAGACCGGTTTGTATTTAAAATTATATCAATGTACTTAGAAGACGTTTGGTTCTATGATATTCAAACAGAAATAGAATTTTAATTTTATTCTCTACATATTTAGTTCGTAAATTTATTTTGAATTGAAATTTGAATTAATGGTTAACACGTTTAATTGCAGAAGGAACTGAATCAGAAATTGAACGGTTCCTTTCAAATAAAAGAGTTTAATATTGGGTCTAGTTATTTAGACACCTTAAGATTTTAAATTAACACCCGGGTACCCTATACGCCGCGTATGGGTCCATACGCCGCGTATAGGGTGGGTTTTCGGGGAATGTTTTCATTCCCTATACGCCGCGTATGGATCCATACGCCCCGTATATAGAATGAAAACATTCCTTGACATGTTCATGTCAGACGCAGTCGGAGGAACGCTATACGTCGCGTATAGGTCCATACGTGGCGTATAAGTTTCAAATTTTTTTTACTTGGCTGAGAAGATGATGAACCTATACGCCGCGTATGGGCCCATACGCGGCGTATAGGTTATGGTGTTTATATTTTTGTGTTATTTTTACATATATATTTTTAAAGATATTTGCGTATAGGTTATGGTGTCGACTACATTTGTAACTTATTAACCGACATTATGTATATAACTTTTGTTTTGTAACTTATTAACCGATAATTTTAAATATTAATTAACCAATAAAACATATAAGACAAACATAAATTGATAATATAAATAACAAAGTTTTTAAATACATAACAAAATAAAAGTTACAATGATAGTAATAATATAAAAACTACGGCGAGTCGGGGTAATGTCGAGGAGTTGGCAGCTCCGGAGGATCAATACCAGCAGGATGTGCTCGCGCAATCTCTAGCTAAATGTGCCAATCCATAAGAATCTCAACTCGATCGAGCCAACGACCTTGCTGTTGTAAAGTGGTAGAAATCTCCTGCATAAATGTCTCCATACGTGCAGGCTGCCTCACATCTCTATAAACATGTCGAGAGAACTGTGGCTGAGGTGGCGGCTGATGTGTTGGCGGTTGGTCATGCGGCTGCTCATCGGGTGGTGGCTAATCATGTAGAATATACTCCTGCTGCTACTGTGGATCGTCAACGCCGAGCTGCTGAACAGGTGCCGGATGCCAGATCTCCCCTGGTCGAAGAGAGAATCGTATGTCACCCAGAAACTGGCGTATAATATGCATTCCGAATAACGTACAACGATCTAATCTGACCGGATCGATCGGGGGAGATACGTCAGCAAGATACCGAGGAAGATAACCAAAAGCTCGGGCAATCATCGTGATGTACGCGCCGCCATACACCGCTCCTCTCTCCTGACGATGATAATACGAAGCAAAATACTCCGCCAAACATCTCGCCAAGTTGCACCTGGTCCCCGTAAGTAAATAATATAAGTAAATTAAGTCGGGAATGGTACACCACTCCCGACTCTTGCCACGTCCCGTGATGGATGTGGCGATCATGCGATGAAAGTAACGCATGAAAGGATCTCTGATGCCAGTGACCTTGCCCTTAGTTCTCTGAAACGGACCTCCGGCAATCTGAGGCCACCAATCTCTCAATCGAGTCTCCTTCATCTCAGTAATAGCCTCGGTGAATAGAGGGGTAACAGTCTCCGACTCAAAATAAAGTCCCGGGATAACGGCAAATTTCTCAATGGACATCTGATGTGAATGTCCGCATAGCATAAACGAAATCTCGGAACGCTCATCGTCCTTCTCCATCTCATTAGGACGAATATAAGTAAAGGTGGATAGAAACTCCACCGTCAGCTCCCGGTAATAAGGTGAGAACGCGATCTCAAATAAACGATTCCATGGCGTATCGTATCCGATAATGATAGCAAACCTATCGCGCTCTCCAAGCTCGGACATCACCTCCCAATCGAGGCTTTTTGATGACCAATCTTCATACGAATGAATTTTGAGTACTTCGCGTGCTCAATGGAACCGGGCTCAAACTGTAGCCAAGGATGATCGGTAATAACAGTAACAACGTCAGCCTCAATCTCTGAATCGGAAGACATATCTGCATAAGAAAACAAATATAAATATAACAGCTTTAAAACGAATACAACGCGTATTGTCACTTTGCAACGACTCACCTAGTCAACGGCCCCCCTATACGCCATGTATAGACCTATACACCACGTATAGGGTACCCACGTATGGGTATATGGTCCATACCCATGTATAGATAACCCACCCACACTATACGCCGCGTATAGCCCTAGCCCACCCCCTATACGCCACGTATAGCCCTATACGCCACGTATAGTGCTCAACCTCTTCACCTTCTTCCTCTTTAGCTATACGCCACACACACCCCGCGTATAGGACTATACGCTGAGTATAGTTCCTCAATACGCTGAGTATAGTTCCTCAACATATGAGCTATACGCCGCGTATAGCCCTATACGCGGGTCTGTAGCGACGTGTAGCTCATATGAACAGTTTTTAAATCAACGATTATAAGACATAAAATACTACTTTAACGTTTAAATTAGTCAACGATTAGCATAATGAAGATGTAGGAACAATACTACATACCTGAATATAGAAAAATCAATGAACAATACGTGTAATATCGGCTTATACGAGAGAGTTTTTTGTTTTAAAAATGTGTGGTATGGTCAAAATGAGAAAAGTCCAAAGATATAGTTGTTCGAAGAGTTATACGCCGCGTATGGACCCATACGCGGCGTATAGCCTCATTTTTTATATATATATATATATATATATTGAATTTTGTATTTTATTTTCTGAAAATTTGAATTTAAATTATTAGATACGAATACAAGTTATGAATTAAAATAAATTTATATAAGTTGGGGCTTCTCGGTTATTATCTATTATTGCGTTGTATTACGAGATACGAAGCTTATACATAATCTCCCATTCTGCAGCACGTATGTTTCGGTTAAGAATCCAAAGATTACTTAATGTCGGGATCGGATAATCTCCTTCTAACTTAAAGTAGACGAAATGATTATTGTTGACACGAACAATCGAGATGACATGATGAGGCATCACAGTTTTCGGATCAGCCCATATCAGGAAAAATGTTTGACAACCATTGTTGCTTAATAAATAAAGAATAACACCAAACATTTGAACAACCACTATTCGCGTATATGGCATTATCATCCAATGTTCTTCTGGTGCAGGTTCTACACGTTGCCAATCTATGCTGTGACGTAAGTCGTTATACTGTCCGGGGTACAAAGTATCGAAAGCTTCTCTGTATTCCATTCATGTTTGTCCAACTCTTCTAAAAGTTGTTGTCGTACATACATCCACTTATTTTCGTTAAAACCTAAGCCTAAAGCTATAGATCAAAAATCATAATTCCCTTCGGGTCGGACATCTCGTATACGTGAAATATACTGATGAAAGATGGACGGAATCTAATTTTTAACCTGTTTATATTGTTTAATTGGTGATCTCCGATAATCGATGAAAACTCATTAGTACTTTGTGATACTTTAGAAGACGTTGAACGACTTAGTTGTATGGCGGGCTTCTGAGGCTTTACAGCTGAAGTTGTTCTTCCGGTAATGTGAGACGCAATAAACGAGTTATGTCTTGGCATGTCGCACATACTTTGTTGAGTGTCATACTATTGTTGTTGAACCTTTAACGTAGGAAGACCGCGAATATCTGTTTGAACAACAAGCGTTTTTTTGTTATTTTTTCATGGATACACAATTTTTTTTATTTTTTCCATCAAACTAAATTTTACAGCGGTGGGTTGTGTCATTATTTGTTGTTTCACGCGTTCCATCTTTTATTCAACATCGACCTTTTCATCCATCATATATGATGGTTTTATTTTATCAAGCTTTGTCTAAAATACGTCAATTGCATCTAATAAAATTTTAGTGCCTAGATTATAAAGTATAAATTAATATATAATTCGTTACTGTAACAAAAAAATGATAATGATGGAGCGACTATTACCAGAATATTCATATTTTTTCAGCCGACAAGCACAAGGCAAACCACAACTAGTAAAAAGATGACAACCACACGTTGCATTTGCTGAGTGCATCATATGCAATTTAGTGTTTTCGGCAACTAAGAGCTTTATGTGAAACCTTGTCTTGTAAGTAATCAAATAGCGAAAGTTTATGATGATTCATGATATTAATTTTGCTTGTCTCAAAGGTTTCTTTTAAATTTACCTCTTGTGTGTACACCAATTGATCTACAAACTCCATAAATCTATCCAGTGAGCTATTTGTTGATTTAAGATATCTTTTTAAATTTGTATGCTAACTCTCGACCCTATTTGTTTATCGTATCTTTCAATCTATTAAGCACCCATTCAAAAATATCTTCTCGTTCTTTACTAATAAACGCATGAGCAACACAAAATGTCTTGTGTGTGGAGGTCACACCAACAATCTGAACAAACAGAAGTTTGTACATGTTTGTTTTATATGTAGCGTCTATCATCAGCGCGTTCGGGAATGCACGCAAAGTGTCGTATGATTTAGGATGACAAAAAATACATCTTCTATGACATTTGCATTGGGATCTTCTCGGGTGTAATAAACGTACCTTTTAGAAGATAAAAGGTTTTTTAAAACTTGCATTGGTGTTTCACCGACTTTCTTTTCACTTCTTATCTTATACTGAGCGTTGTATACGTCTCTGGTTATTGATGTGTTATTAAGATTTTGCTTTGTTATAGCTGATAAGATGTTACGAGGCTCTATGTTCTAATCCAAAAGCTACTCCACTAAATTGTATTCGTTTTAAGAAAACCTTCTTACAAATAGGTGCCCCTCCATATGTTGAGCGGGATCATGGTTATGTTCGTCGCTTCTCATCTCTAATTTCCACAAACGACGTTTGTTGTCATTTACGACCTATCCGATTTTTTTTTCTACCAGATCGTCTAACTGTTGCTTTACTTTTGTGTTCTCCACCACGATCACAAATAAGCCATACCTTTATGACCTGACCTTCTTTTTTCTTTGATCTTCATGTAATAATAACGTAACCATTATCACGTCCCCTATTAACAGCTCAACAGATTAGCTCATCGAGGGATAAAAATTCTTGAGACGTTCCAAACGATACTTTTGTCGTTTGTTTTTCATCACTCGAGAGAAAGTTTATATTATTTTGTTATGGGTCGTAGCTTGACTCTCAGCAAAACTCAAATTCATCATCGGGAACATACGATTGGTTTAAATCTGGCAGTCGTGTCTCGTAAGAAGATTGAACGTACGAATCATCTTGATTACTATCCGTCACGTACTAATATTCATCAAACAAATAGTTACCATCCTAAAACGACATAACGAACGAATAAAAAAAATGATATTTTGAGAGAAGATACGTTTGAGATTTATAGAGATCGAAAGCGTTCTTATATAGTTGAAAACGAATCTTGTGTCCCGTCATATTATACACCACGTATAGGCATGCGTATCGCACCTATACGCAGCGTATGGCCATATACGCCACATATAGGCTTGCCACGTGTTCCACGTATAACACCATACGTTGCGTATATTCGTACTTGGTACCAAAACGCTTTAAATGGACATTTGACACCTATTAGCGTATTGACCCATACGCCATGTATAGGTTGTTTGTTGACACCTATACCCAGTGTATGAAACTATACGCCACGTATGGTCTTGCCACGTCTGCCCCGTATGGCGCCATACGCTGCGTATATTCGTACCTGGTACAAAACATTTTAAAAGTATGTCTAACAACTATACATAGTGTATGGTTTCATACTCCACGTATAGTTGGGACGCCCAAGACTTAGGCGCGTCATGCGCCTAAGTCTTCGGCGCATGAGCACTATACGTGACGTATGGGCCCATATGTCACGTATAGTTGTCATGCGCCTAAGTTTTGGGCGCATGAGCACTATACGTGGAGTATGTGCCCACACGCCATGTATAGTTGTCATGCACCCAATACTTAGGTGCATGAGCACTATTCAAGCCCATGAACCCTGTTCACGCGCATGACTTAGAAAGAAAATAGGGTTACGTGGGTCAACTATTTATTCAAAATAATTTTTAAGTAAACTATAGCTCTTACTTCATTTATATACTTACTTATGTACACATAAATCTCTTGATTATTTAATAATCATTTCAACTAATTCGGGTTCCACGATATTAGTCGGTTATGATAAAAGTCTTAAAAATTATTTAGCTTAACCGTAACCGACAAACACCGATGGAACCCGAGTCAGTTGAAACGATTCTTAAAGTATTCAATTCAGATATATATATATATATATATATGTATGTAAATACTTACTGAAGTAAGAATATATAATATTACCGAGTAAATTATTTGCGAGAAGAAAATGTTGAACCACATAATCCAAATTTCTTGCGATCTTAAATCGAACCGTCACTCACTCACGAATGAATTTGAGATTTCGAATCTTTACGTTTTTTTGACGAGCGAATGCGTTCACATTGCCTGCCTTTATATAGAAAACGAAAATGGACCCATACGGGACGTATAGGACCATACGCCACGTATAGGCTGTGGCGTATATGACAAGTGGGTAGGAAGAAAACTGAATGAGCATCTTTCTGGCATCATAATAGAAAGGCACGTGGTAGTGTTAGCATCATATTAGAAAGGCACGTGGTAGTGCATATCATCAAATTACCCAACTGTGGTGTCAATATATGACCTCACAAAATTAACTGTAGGCACCGACATAAGTTAATCTACAATCTATATCTATATTTTATAATATCTAATAAAAAAAGGTTTTTTTACCACTTGTTATTATTTTAACCCAATTTTTTACCGCTTGTCATTTTTCTAAACATTTACATGTTAATTTTCCCTCCAAAATAATATTATATTAATTTAAACACTCATACAAATTCATCTCTCTTATTATATATTATATTAACCTATATGTTAATAAAAATGGGAAATGAACAGTAGCTTCGCCATCTGCCTTCTCCAATCTCCAAATACACGTGTTGTTCTCAGGCGTGTTACGTGTTCCGATTTGTTCTTATGGAGATCCCCGTTTTATCGCTTAGTTTTGGCTGTTGTGTTCGCTGCTGTGTTTCTTCGGTTCCTTCGCGTGGCTTCGGTTCGTTCGACTGGCTGCTGTGTTTTATCGGTTAGTTCGTCGTTGAGCTCTCTTCTCACCCCTGCCTTTTCTTGCATTGATGGTTGTTGACAATTCTTCATGCTCCGTCTCAGTTCTCGCTGCTGTGTTTCTTCGGTTCGTTCGACTGGCTGCTTGCGTCGGTGAGTTCTCTTCTCACCCCTGCCTTTTCTTGCATTGATGGTTGTTTTGATTAGAATCAACCCGTCTCTCTGTGTTTCTGTGATTGGCGATGGTTTTAGGGTTTATCTTTGTTTAGATCAGTCACCCAAAATGCGATGCACGCCAGGTGTTTGATGAAATGCTTTATATCTTTTGGGATGTGATTTCAGTCAAGATGCAGAATGATTTTACTTGATTTTGGGTTAGATGTTTTTGGTTGCTTGATTGCTGTGTCAATTCATAGTTTTTATTGTGTGGTTACAGATGGGTTGGTTGATGAAGGAAATGAACTATGTTGTACGTCTACTATGACAAGTTGTACATGTAGTATTTGCATGAGGCTTTAATTCTACGTAATAGTCTCGGGTATGGTTAAAGTTACTTTTGGTTTTTCCCGCACTTTGAGTAATGAGAATTCCTCCCCTTGTTTGGTCTATTATGTCTCTGTTGGTAAGATTTTGTTGGTTTTGATTTATTATCCACATATCTCAAAGGCCCTCTACTTTGTTGGCTTCTCTTGTCCTGCTTTGCTGTTATTGTCATGTGAATTTGCTATTGTGTCTTGCTTTTTCTGTTGTTTTTATGCTTGATTGTTGTTGCATGTTTCTTAGTTTTGCTCTTGCCTTACTCGATTAGGGTTCTAAGTTCTTTTCTTTTTGAAGAACGCAAGTTGAAATCAATTTGTTTATTAGAAATTGTAAATTTACATCTCTTGTATGATATTCATTTATGGATTAAATTAGGGATCGCTACTCATGATGCATAATCAGGTGTTGGTCTCAATGGTTTGCTATTGTAGTGTAAAATATTGTTGTTTAGCGTATGTTTCTTGGTTTTCTTAATACATAGATGTTAAGAGCTATAGATTATATTATTAAGTGATGACGTAAGGTTAAAAAATTACTTTTAGGTTGACGATCTGATTATTGGAATAAGAATTAAAAAAAACTATTTGTGTATTTCCATCTAAGTTTAGATTATTTAGTTTAGTTGTGTAAAGCTACTTATGATGTTGTTGCATTATAAGAGATCTTTTTTAAATTGGACGTTTTCTTTTATTATTGGAGGAAAGTTTTATTTTTACCGAGCACACCCGTTTTAAAGTGCATAGTACTGTTCTATTTTTTGTAATGTAATATGGTCTTAGACAGTTGTTTGTGCCATGATGTTTTATTAAAGTGAATAAGGGCAAATGGTCACAACAGTTTGTTATTAGAAATGCCTTCTATTTTTCAATCGTTATTAGAAATGCCTTCTATTTTTCAATCGAAATGAACATTGAATATTACCATGATTCATAACATATTAAAGCTAAGTTAGAAATATGGAGTTTAAAATATTGTCTTTTGTTTTTAGTCATGTTTTGTTATTAGTTAAAGGTTATTGATAACTAATTATAGTTTTGACTGTTTGGGTTTAAACCAAAAATATTACTGTTTTCTTTCAGGTATAGCATTTTCCGGTATAAGACAAGGATACATTCTACAAGTACTAATCCACAGGTCATTTGAAATTTAACTTAATGTTCACTGGCTTAGATCAGTGTTTTAATCCAGACAATGACATGTTTATATACACGTTCTCTTAATCGTATATATTATATATGGTGATGTTTTTTTATGATTTTTTTAGTTTCTGATATTCTGATACTTTTTCCTTGGGTACTCGAGCTTTGGGGTTGAAAGTTTTCTTACTTACATTCTGCAGGTTTGTGACCTAAATTTAGTTTATGTTTCCTTAGTTCTGTTGTGATATGTCTGTGTTTTTTTATTGATGTTCTCACATCTTTGCTATAATGATAATTGTGTTTGTCTACCTTATGGTATGTCTAAGTGATTTTTTCTTCTTACTGTGTTGCCGTGTGGTCGTATTTTTTTGTGTGTACAGGTTATTTCAGCAATAATCTCAGCTAATAGTTGGGGTTCTCACATGCAGGTATTATTCGTTTCTCTGATTTTTTATGTTTGGCTTATACAATTACCTGTCTTTTTAAACTTTATTACATTACTATTGATTTCATTGTTTTAATTTTAACGTCAACAATGGCTTGCTTTTTTGGTTTTTTTAGGAAGAGTGTACCTATACGGAATAGGTTAACCTATATTCTATTATTGTTAATTTGATGCTAAAAGTAGATTCCAGGTTCTGTAGTTTCCCTGAAACATATAGTGTTCTGTTCTTTAAGCCTCTTATATGTCGTCTTTGAATGTGTGTGTCGCTTTATCAGAACCGCCGACGTAAACGTGCACGCCTAGGTGGCACTGATTCTGGTGTAAATTCTTCTTCTACGTCATCTTTTGAGGCATCATCCCAGACGGAACGCCAGTCATTCCATCGTGCATCAATGCTAAGATTGACAATGACAGGTGGTATATCTTCGACCAATGCTCATGTTGAAGTTAGGACGGGTGTTTCTTCTGCCGAGACCAGTCATACAACAGTTTCTCCTTACTACATGGATTTGGGAAGATGTAATAAGGTGTGTGAGTTCTGCGGGTCTCTCTTTTGGTACGCTGAGCGACTCATATCTTTTCCAGCTGGTCGTAGACCACGATATCATAAGTGTTGTAAGGCTGGGAAAGTAGTGTTGAATTTCCCTCTGCAACCTCCCGACTTATTGAAGTCTTTGTTTGCTGACCGTGAATTTATGAGGAATATTCGTGCATACAACGCCATGTTTTCAATGACTTCCTTCGGGGCTACCATAGACAATTCGGTTAATTAGGGTGGCGGTCTGTACGTATTCAAGGTTGTTGGTCAGGTATGTCACTGGCTTGGGTCGATTTGCCCGTTGCCTGGGGATCGGCCGAGGTTTTTGCAGATGTATGTTTCAACAGCACGTTCCTGAGTTTTCAATTAAACTTTACAGTAGGGTGAGGGACAGAAGGTACAACGACCCCTTACCAAATACCGTTGGCGCCATTGTTTGTGATGCTGGTACTGCATCGGAAGATTTTGATGTTATTGTCCATGATAAGGGTAATACTCCACATAGAGTTAGCAAGCTTCATCCATCATATATGCCGTTGCAATATCCACTTTTATTCCCTCATGCAGAGCAAGGGTGGTCTCCTGAGTTACGCTTAGGACCTGACCATTCAATAGATGATCGCAATCTTAGTCCATCAATGTTCTACTCGTATCAGATTCATGATCGTGAAAATGTCTACAACCATCTTCTTCACGCAGGTAGGCTGTTTCAGCAATACATTGTTGACTCTTATATCTGCGTCGAACATTGTCGGTTAGAATATGTTCGGAATAATCAAGAAGAATTCAGGTGTGAGTTTTTGGAAGGTCTTCACGATGCAATATCTCGCGGTGATACAGAGGGCCATAGCGTGGGTAAACGGGTCGTATTACCATCATCTTTCACCGGTGGTCCAAGGTATATGTATAAACATTACCAAGATGCCCTCGCTATATGCCGAGTCTACGGGAATCCTCAGTACTTTATAACATTCACGTGCAATGTCAAATGGCCTGAGATTGAAAGGGAAATAGCAGCAGCACATGTACCAAGTCCACAGGATAGACCTGATATTATTGCTAGGGTATTCCAGATGAAGGTACGGTCTTTCATCAAGCATCTGAAAACATCAAAACCCTTTGGTGATGTTGCTGCAGGTAAATGTAAATCCTGTTGCTTGTCCTTTTTAGCTACGCCATCATACAACTTTATTATGGATACTCATGTTGTATTACGCTTTCTGCTTGTACAGAGCTACACACAATTGAATTCCAAAAAGAGGGTTGCCACATTGTCACACGTTGTTATGGGTGACTGATTCTTATAAAATTCGCACCCCAGAGGATATCAACAGATATATTAGTGCCGAACTACCTGACAATCAAACAAATCCTGTCTTACATAGGATTGTTACTGAATCGATGCTACATGGACCGTGCGGTATAACAAGAATGAGTTCTCCGTGTATGAAAGATGGTGTATGTTCAAAGCAATATCCTAAGGCATACGAGCCATGCACACGATTTGACAATGGAGTGTACGTTCACTACAAAAGGTCCAAGGATTGTTTTCCATGCATCAAACGTGGAATTCCGTTGGATAATGGGTATGTTGTTCCGTATAATGCGGACTTGCTCATGCATTTTGATGCGCATATAAATGTTGAGTACTGTGGGTGGAGTATGCTTATAAAATATCTTTTTAAGTATATATCAAAGGGTGCAGACAGGGTTCGTTTTACGTTAACAGAAAAGGATGTTACTTCAGAAAACATACCTGCTAATGTAGTTGAGGTTGTTGATGAGATCAAAAACTACCTTGATGGCCGTTTTATATGCCCACACGAGGCATCTTGGAGAATTCTTTCGTTCCCCATACATCATAGGAACCCACCTGTTCAAGTTCTTGCGGTACATTTGGAAGGCAAACAAAACATGACATTTAGACAAACACAGCAACTTCAAGAAATTGTCAATAATCAGAATGCTGGAAAAACAACTCTTACGGAATGGCTAGCAAACAACACAATTGAGTCCTCCGCAGGAATGTCCTCTACGGATTCAGGGGCCAACCTTCGTTACATAGACTATCGGCCAACCTTCGTTACATAGACTATCTCTCTAAATATCGATGGGATTTATCGACAAAAAGTTGGGCACGTAGAACATGCAAGAGAACTCCTACTGTGGGTAGGCTAACTTACGTGCATCCTTCATGTGGGGAATTGTTTTATCTGAGGATGTTGTTGAGTTATCAGAAAGGTTGTTGTTCATTTGCGGATATACGCACAGTTTCAGGTGTTGTAATTCTAACATTTAGGGAGGCATGTGAAAAACTAGGTTTAATTGGTGACGATAAAGAATGGTTGTCTACAATTTCAGAAGCCTCTGAATGGGCAACTGCATCCCAAATTAGATCTCTTTTTGTACATATACTATTATATTGTGATGTGTCAAACCCTTCAGCTTTGTGGGATGCCAGCTGGGAAAAAATGGGGGATGATATTACTTACAACCTTAACTCCAGTCAACGAAATTCAAATTCCGGTGTTAGCAATGCTGATTTACAACAGTTTGTGCTCTATGAGCTTGAGTTGTTACTAAACTCTAACGCAACACCACGCACACTGGCTGATTTTGGATTGCCTTGTCACACCCCAACCTTGACGGCGGAAACGTCGAGGTGTGAGAGTTAAGATCGTTCACAGCCACATAACGCTAGCCTTAAATGTAAATATTATTATTATAAGTTGCAAATGCAATTACAATCATAAGTTTCAACATGAAATAAGTCAAAACATAAAACAAAAGTAATCCAAAGCTTTTCATTCTTTAATCTAGGTCCAAATCCTAGATTTATGCAAACTTCAAATGATGACTTCAAACTTGGCATTTCCTGAAACATGTTAAAAATAACGGGTCAACTATAAAGTTGGTGAGTTTCCAAGGGTTTCATATACATAATATCCCATGGGTTTTCAAGTAGCAATTCATGTCATAGGTTATGAGTTAGCAAGTTTATAAAGCACATATAGTACAATCAAACCTCGACTAGATTATATGTTTATATGAGTGGCTAAGTGTACTTGGTTCCCTAGTGCACAAGCATACGGCTCCTAGGAGTCGGCAATACATCGACTTTAGCACCAAATAGGCTTGTCAGGCCCAAAGATCTAAGACGTCGCCAGGCTAGCAATAATTAATGATTGTAAACAATATATGTAACTCATATAAGACTTACAATAACACAAATAACCATGACAAAATAAAAGTATGAATTGCATGTGCTTTTATAAGATCTGAACGTTTATAAGTGTATGTTGAATAATGTAACATGTTTCACCCCAAAACGGTGTGAAATAGCATAAAAAGGGGCAAGGAAACTCACTTGAATATATGCATAAAGATGATAATAATGATTACAAGATAATCCAAAGTATCCAATACAAGGCACCTAAACATATATTACAAGTTAGAGATTAAGGTTAAAAGTAAGATTAACGTTCAATAGGAATTAGGGTTTTGATAGAATTAAAAGGTTTAGATAAGTTTACAAAGTAATTAATTACATTTTGATTCCATTAGAGGAATTATATATGTATATATAAGTATTTTAGAAATGAATTTAAGTACAAATAATTCTCTATAATTATGTAAGATTAATTGGAATAACGTATTGATTAATAACAAATTATTAATCTAAACCATTAGTTAAAGTGTAACTTATAAGAAATAATATTCTTAAAATATATATAATTTTACAATTATCATGATAAATCTTAAATTAATATAATGCCTATTAATATTATAAAGATTTATTGTTTCAAGTCTAATAATTATTTAAAAGGGAAAAAAATTTAAATATAAAAGCTAGATAAACATTAGAGATAATTATGTGTTTAAAAATAAAGTTTGGACAAAAATTTATTATTTATTATTTGAAAACAATAATAATTAGTAAGCTAAAACAAGAAAATAATCCAATTGTGATGTTTTGTTAAGATAAACAAATTTTAAAGTCTATTTTATAAGATATTTAACTAGTTATATTATTTGTTTTAATAAAATGTTAAGATGTTATAAGAAATAAATTTTCAGAAAATATTCAAAGGCTTTTGAAAATATTTGGAATTTACAGATTTAATTTTTATATACATTAAAAATTTTCTGAAATTTATGTTATGCCTAAAAACCTTTAAAAATAAAACATGAGGGTCCCCGGGTTCGAACCCGGGACCTCATGTTTAACGGGCAGTGTCTTATCCAGTGAACCAAGGCTTACAGCCGCGATGGATGACCGTTTTAAATTTTTAAGAACACAATCAAGAAAAACCCCAAACTCCTTAAGAACCCTAGATTCATCCTCGATCAAATTGAAGTATCAATCAATGCTGTTAACAGAAATGATCATAGGGTTTTTGATCCCCAACTAAAATCGAGTTTATAGCCGTGTTTAATTACCTGATTCGATTGTAGGAAATGATAAGAACGAATGATGACCAGTCGCGACTGAGACCGAGTTCGATTGTGGTTCAAATGATGATGTTAATCCAATCAGTTGCACAGAAAGTTTCCAATGATGCTAATGATCGAAAGCCCTCTATTAATTTCGAAAATTGAAGCACGAATGATGGTGTTCGAGTGTCGAGCAGGTCGCGGTATTCTTGGTGATTGTAACACTATGTTTGTGTGCTTTCAGGTGAAATTGAGAGTTGTAGACGTTTAGGTTTAGTTAGATGATTGTGTATATTCGATTAATTAGATTATTATTGTCGTTTAATGCTCGAACGGATAATGAGTTGAAGTGTTTCGGTTATGTGTTTGATTCGTTTAGTAACCGTTGTTTAAACGCGTTTAATCTGTGCATTCAAGTTCGTAGTGGTTCTAGAAGAGTTGAGAAACGGTTTTTTGGGTGAAAATCGGTTGAAAATCGGGTGTTTGGGCCATGGCCGGAGCCGCGCCGGAGGGTGGCCGGAAGGCCGCCGGAAAAACGGGTTAAGGGGGAGGATTGGTTGGGTTTTTACAATGTTACAAAAATGGTCCCTGTAGTTTCAAGTTCTATTATTTTAAGCCCAATTTCCATTTAAAGTTTGTAAATTGACAAACTAACCCCCCTAACTTAATTAATTTTAAGTTTTAACATTATTAAGTTTAAATAGTTTTTATAAATTATTATAATTATTAATTATTATTATTATTATTATTATTACTACTATTAATTGTATTATTATTATAATTACTATAAGCTTGATTATTATTGTTATAATAATTATTATTAATCTTATTAGTATTGTTATCATTATCATTATTATTATTAGTTATATTATTAATATTATAGTTATGATTATTATTAATATTATTTACCCTAGTTATTTTATTAACAATAATAACAATATAATTTATTATTATTGTCATTATTATTACAACTAAAACCCAAATTAAAAGATAAACACAATTAACCCATGATTTATACAAAAGACAATAATGGCCCTTAAAGGAAAACTAACAAAGTTAACTTTTACTTAACAAAATACGAGATGTTACAGTCTCCCCAACTTTTAAGAATTTCGTCCCGAAATTAAGAATGAAACTTAAACGAACAGGCGGGTTTAAATGAAAGATAAGCGTACAAACGGACAGTGATAGACGTTTGATTACAGATGAGATATTTCACTTTAGGGAATCCTTCAAGTCTCTTGACATAATACATGTCAACTTGAACTCTTCCAGTGAAATACGAGACGTTTTGAGAGAAAACATTGGAAATGATGACGAGTTACCATGGTATCACAACTTTCAGTATATAATTTCGTGGTAAGGTGATGTCTAGAAATCAATAAAAGACCAATAATGATAAGAAAGGTTAACCGTCGGAATTTAAGAATCCCTAACGTCACTATATGAAACGATCTTAACGAATATCTTGTAAATATGTATTTCTCCTTTGACCAAACATCGATCTAAGAATAATACGATATGCGAAGAATTTGGAATGAGTTCACGACGATGATTAGGAACATTATTAAAAGCAGAAAATGAATCGGTTATCCAAAATAACGATCGATGTTTTAACGTCATACCACGGCATACGAATATTTGAAACAGATACAAGTAATTTTCTCACCCGTTATCCCACATAAGTCAATATGAAATTAGCCAATCGGTCTATAATGCACCAATTGTCATCATGACCTTTAAAATAAGAAGCATTTAGTGAATGAAAAGTTAAGCAGGAGATTCACAGGAACACGGAGGTTAGGTTTTGTCATATGTAAAGGTAAGACGTTTGGACACATGCCAAGTTATGTCTTTTCTTTTATGCCAAACCCATGACTACAAATTACGAAACTTTATGAACCATTATGTCCACATCGCAATGAGGATAATAACGAGTCTTGTTGTTCAAAACCACGATAGAATTTCAATGATTTTCAAGGTGAAGAGTTCAAAAACGATTCAAGAAATGACGCAAACAATAAGAAAGGTATTTGTAAACATGTTTTGCAAGGTAACAAATTTTCAAATGCAGATTGCATACGTAATTCATCAAACAATAGGATAGGTATTTGATAATACCTTTATTTGACAAAAGATTATTTAGGAAGACTATACTTATGGGTTTGATGATATCTCAAAATGAAAGTTGATAAGTAAGGAATAAATGATTCCATATAGCTAGATCAAATCAAAACATGAAGATAAAGGAAAAGAAATCGATTTAAGAATTTACATACTCCAAGCTCGGAATCAAAATCAACCTAGAGTGATCGGGTCTCCTTTCAAGTTCAGAGATCATGCTTTGGCTTGCTAGGTCGAAACACTAATCATTGTTTCACCCTTCAAGTTACTACATGTTTCTCGTCACTTGATTACAACCTTGATAAGTTGATGATCAAGAAATGTGAATAGTAATCAAGGTGTGGTTTTCACTCCTAACTTGATGGTGTACTCCCAAGGTATGACCACTAACTTACCAATCAAAAAGTTCGATCCCCAACTCATTGTTAAGGATCCATAGAAATAAGACGAGTTAACTCACCATTAAGGTAAGGGAAATCACTCCTATCTTAACGGTGAAGTTTTACAGAAACAAAATATAACAAGACGAACTTCCTCATCAAAATACAGAATTCACTCCTACTTTAATGAGGTCGTTTTATTTGAGAAATACAATCCATGAAAATAAAATTATTCTCAAGGTATGGAACTCACGCCTATCTTGATGATTGAATTTCATAATAACAAGAAAACAATCGGAAATTGACAATTGTCACCAAAGTACGGGTTTCAACCCTATTTTGGTGAGATCATGTCATTCGTGAAATGCAAGTTCCAATGAGAATAATTGAAGTCAATCTTCAAGATAAGGAATCACCCCGATCCAGAGAATGAAATCTCCTAACACACACAATTGGAAACCATTTATCGAAACAAATAGAGAACCATCAAAGTAAGGGAATCACCCCTGTTTTGATGAGTTAGAATCATTTAGGAGGTACGAATGTTCTTAGTCATAGCTTGACTTACAAACTCTTGCATCTCCCATGGTGCAAACGGTACGAAGTTTGACTTAACAGCGAAAGGAAAAGAATATCAATTAGAAGTTCAGGAAATTTCAAGTTTCATCAATGTAACAAAAGAGAAAATCATGCTTACAAGCTTAAGATCAAAGTTCGAGACAACAGAATTTGTTATGGTGTTCAAATCTTGGATGGCTTAAATCGGGAAGACGAAATCAAGGACAAGAATGATTCAATCATCATAGTGAGATGTGAACATTCGATTCACAATCAAAAGGAATACATGGACTTCTCAAGATATGAGGTCAGCCATAACCTTGTTGAAGACACATGTACTTATAAGTGGTAACAAAGTTATAATTAGTTTATTTGATCATTGGGGTGAGTGACCACTTATAATATTTGAGTTAACAAAATTAACATTCAATTAGCAAAGTATCCCGAGATGTAGGAATTCCACCTACAACATTGAATGTATTTAGTTATGGGACACACCCTTATGAAGATTTGAAAACCATAAGTAATGATTTAAAGTTTTAAAGATCTTTCGGTTTAGACTCCCAATATCTTTGGGTATAACAAGAGTCATGTATACGTTGATCAAGGTATAGAAATAGCTACATGAAACGCCTAGCGTGTAACGATGTTTAAACGTAGGAGTTGAAAGGTAAGACGAGTTCAATATCACAGGAACATTATGTATGATAGGAATGAGAAGAAACCAGTTCAAGGAATCAAAGATTTTTAAGATATAAAGAGGATGGTTCCATTTAGTAACGCATTACCATTTGGAATCGTTGACACGTCAAGGTAAATTGACCCACTTGCCTTAGAGACTTGTGTATGTTGACCATAGTTTATCACTCATCCCAGAAATCCCCAGGTAAGCATAACTGGTCTCGCAATGAGATTTATACGATATGCTTGCCTTAGCCCGAAGGCCTTTTGCCAGGAAATCCAGAATACAGGTGTCTATGGTCACACAAATTTCTTAGGTTCATGAAATCAAAACCTTGATGAGATTTTCAATGATTAGACATAGAGTCTAAGGAATTAAACCCACGATAGGTAGTGTAGATTCCACACGACGTCGAGAATAAGTTTAGGAAGTGTTATTTGTCGGGGAGAGTCAAAGAGTCAAAGTTAAGTTTAGGGAGACAAGTAACTAAGTTTAAGCATACATAAGGCAATTCCTATGCTAAGGCATCAAGTTGCACAAAAGGCATAGCATTATGTAGCACGCAGACAATAAGTAAGCACAAAAATATAATGATCTTTCTATGAGGTTCATGCATAAGCTATAGTCTAGGTCACCATTTCTAATAACCTAAATCCCTATAGTTATGGGCTCTGATACCAATCTGTCACACCCCAACCTTGACGGCGGAAACGTCAAGGTGTGAGAGTTAAGATCGTTCACAGCCACATAACGCTAGCCTTAAATGTAAATATTATTATTATAAGTTGCAAATGCAATTACAATCATAAGTTTCAACATGAAATAAGTCAAAACATAAAACAAAAGTAATCCAAAGCTTTTCATTCTTTAATCTAGGTCCAAATCCTAGATTTATGCAAACTTCAAATGATGACTTCAAACTTGGCATTTCCTGAAACATGTTAAAAATAACGGGTCAACTATAAAGTTGGTGAGTTTCCAAGGGTTTCATATACATAATATCCCATGGGTTTTCAAGTAGCAATTCATGTCATAGGTTATGAGTTAGCAAGTTTATAAAGCACATATAGTACAATCAAACCTCGACTAGATTATATGTTTATATGAGTGGCTAAGTGTACTTGGTTCCCTAGTGCACAAGCATACGGCTCCTAGGAGTCGGCAATACATCGACTTTAGCACCAAATAGGCTTGTCAGGCCCAAAGATCTAAGACGTCGCCAGGCTAGCAATAGTTAATGATTGTAAACAATATATGTAACTCATATAAGACTTACAATAACACAAATAACCATGACAAAATAAAAGTATGAATTGCATGTGCTTTTATAAGATCTAAACATTTATAAGTGTATGTTGAATAATGTAACATGTTTCACCCCAAAACGGTGTGAAATAGCATAAAAAGGGGCAAGGAAACTCACTTGAATATATGCATAAAGATGATAATAATGATTACAAGATAATCCAAAGTATCCAATACAAGGCACCTAAACATATATTACAAGTTAGAGATTAAGGTTAAAAGTAAGATTAACGTTCAATAGGAATTAGGGTTTTGATAGAATTAAAAGGTTTAGATAAGTTTACAAAGTAATTAATTACATTTTGATTCCATTAGAGGAATTATATATGTATATATAAGTATTTTAGAAATGAATTTAAGTACAAATAATTCTCTATAATTATGTAAGATTAATTGGAATAACGTATTGATTAATAACAAATTATTAATCTAAACCATTAGTTAAAGTGTAACTTATAAGAAATAATATTCTTAAAATATATATAATTTTACAATTATCATGATAAATCTTAAATTAATATAATGCCTATTAATATTATAAAGATTTATTGTTTCAAGTCTAATAATTATTTAAAAGGGAAAAAAATTTAAATATAAAAGCTAGATAAACATTAGAGATAATTATGTGTTTAAAAATAAAGTTTGGACAAAAATTTATTATTTATTATTTGAAAACAATAATAATTAGTAAGCTAAAACAAGAAAATAATCCAATTGTGATGTTTTGTTAAGATAAACAAATTTTAAAGTCTATTTTATAAGATATTTAACTAGTTATATTATTTGTTTTAATAAAATGTTAAGATGTTATAAGAAATAAATTTTCAGAAAATATTCAAAGGCTTTTGAAAATATTTGGAATTTACAGATTTAATTTTTATATACATTAAAAATTTTCTGAAATTTATGTTATGCCTAAAAACCTTTAAAAATAAAACATGAGGGTCCCCGGGTTCGAACCCGGGACCTCATGTTTAACGGGCAGTGTCTTATCCAGTGAACCAAGGCTTACAGCCGCGATGGATGACCGTTTTAAATTTTTAAGAACACAATCAAGAAAAACCCCAAACTCCTTAAGAACCCTAGATTCATCCTCGATCAAATTGAAGTATCAATCAATGCTGTTAACAGAAATGATCATAGGGTTTTTGATCCCCAACTAAAATCGAGTTTATAGCCGTGTTTAATTACCTGATTCGATTGTAGGAAATGATAAGAACGAATGATGACCAGTCGCGACTGAGACCGAGTTCGATTGTGGTTCAAATGATGATGTTAATCCAATCAGTTGCACAGAAAGTTTCCAATGATGCTAATGATCGAAAGCCCTCTATTAATTTCGAAAATTGAAGCACGAATGATGGTGTTCGAGTGTCGAGCAGGTCGCGGTATTCTTGGTGATTGTAACACTATGTTTGTGTGCTTTCAGGTGAAATTGAGAGTTGTAGACGTTTAGGTTTAGTTAGATGATTGTGTATATTCGATTAATTAGATTATTATTGTCGTTTAATGCTCGAACGGATAATGAGTTGAAGTGTTTCGGTTATGTGTTTGATTCGTTTAGTAACCGTTGTTTAAACGCGTTTAATCTGTGCATTCAAGTTCGTAGTGGTTCTAGAAGAGTTGAGAAACGGTTTTTTGGGTGAAAATCGGTTGAAAATCGGGTGTTTGGGCCATGGCCGGAGCCGCGCCGGAGGGTGGCCGGAAGGCCGCCGGAAAAACGGGGTTAAGGGGGAGGATTGGTTGGGTTTTTACAATGTTACAAAAATGGTCCCTGTAGTTTCAAGTTCTATTATTTTAAGCCCAATTTCCATTTAAAGTTTGTAAATTGACAAACTAACCCCCCTAACTTAATTAATTTTAAGTTTTAACATTATTAAGTTTAAATAGTTTTTATAAATTATTATAATTATTAATATTATTATTATTATTATTACTACTATTAATTGTATTATTATTATAATTACTATAAGCTTGATTATTATTGTTATAATAATTATTATTAATCTTATTAGTATTGTTATCATTATCATTATTATTATTAGTTATATTATTAATATTATAGTTATGATTATTATTAATATTATTTACCCTAGTTATTTTATTAACAATAATAACAATATAATTTATTATTATTGTCATTATTATTACAACTAAAACCCAAATTAAAAGATAAACACAATTAACCCATGATTTATACAAAAGACAATAATAACAGTTTGTGCTCTATGAGCTTGAGTTGTTACTAAACTCTAACGCAACACCACGCACACTGGCTGATTTTGGATTGCCTCTCCCCACAGAATCCACTCTTTCTATGCTTAGAAATGTACTGTTACTTGAGGAAAAAAGTTACAATCGGGAAGCTTTACACCATGAACATCTCTCCTTAAAGGCAAATCTTCATCCTGAACAAAAAATGTCTATGATGCGGTCTTGACTTCTATGCAGAATTCATTACAAGTGTTATTGTTTGTGTATGGCCATGGAGGTTCAGGTAAAACATACCTCTGGAGAACAATCATTACAGCTTTAAGGTCCGAAGGTCAGGTTGTTTTAGCAGTAGCAGCTTCGGGTATCGCTTCGCTATTGTTGCCTTCAGGTCGTATAGCACATTCAAGATTTAAAATGCCGTTGGAATTAACAGATGAATCTATATGTCATATTAAAAAAATACAAACATGTCTCGCCTTTTGTTAGAAACAAGCCTTATAGTTTGGGATGAGGCACCGATGAGCGACCGAAGGTGTTTTGAGTCCCTGGATAAAACATTGAAGGATTTAACGGGTAATATTGCGGTACCATTCGGCGGTAAATCTGTTCTACTAGGTGGAGACTTCCGTCAAACATTACCAGTAAAACCAAATGCACAAAGGCTGATATAATATCGTCATGTCTCACAAAGTCTTATTTATGGAACTACTTTTCAGTTCATAAGCTAACTGTTAATTTACGAGCAACCTTGTCTTCATATACGAGTGGATACCAGGATGTACAATCGTTTTGTAGTTGGTTACTAAGAGTTGGAGACGGTAAAGAAGGTGTTCCACATACAACTGGACAAGCGGATGTTAAAGTAATTGAAATACCACCACAGATGATTATTAAGGATTCAGAAGCTGCGTTGTATGATTTGATCAGGTTTGTCTACAATGAGGAATGTCTGCTAAGCCCAACAGCCCCAACATTTGCAGAACGTGCCATCATATGTCCTAAGAATGAAACTGTGGATGAAATCAATGACATTATTCATGCCATGTCACCTGGAGAATGCAGCTCATACTTCAGCACTGACTCGATGATTCCACACTCTAGAGATGGAGGAGATGTTGATGCTATGTACCCATTTGAATACCTTAATGTACTTAATTTTAATGGGATTCCAAAACATTGTTTAAAGCTGAAAAACAACACTCCCATAATGTTAATTCGTAATCTAGATCAAAAAAATGGTTTATGTAATGGCACTAGATTATTGATATCACAGTTACTACCTCGTGTTATTGAGGCTCATGTAATAATAGGTACATCCTTAGGACACCGAGTATATATTCCGAGAATTAATTTTGTGCATAATACGAAAGACCTTCCTTTTGTTTTTACAAGGAAGCAATTTCCGGTTAAAACATGCTATGCAATGACCATTAATAAAAGCCAAGGCCAATCACTGAAAAAAATAGGAATTTATTTACCTGAGCCAATATTCAGTCATGGACAGTTATATGTTGCTTTGTCAAGAGCAACATCCCCAAATTCTATAAAGATCCTTACAAGAAAAAGCGTTGAAAATAGTGATAATAAAACATTAAATATCGTGTGTACAGAACTATTAAACGAGATTGATATGGATCAGGTCAATCTCTATTATAGTTCAATCTCATTTCTCTATATAATGATGATAAATACCTGTATTTACATGTTTATTTGCTAACTTTAATAGAATTACCTTTATCCTCATGTTCCTTCTCCAAATAGGTGAATAGAAATGGAAGACACTGAAATATCAAGTTTAAGACCGGGCGGACCAGCTCCTGAACTGAACGTTCGTGTAGTTCGTACTTGGAAACCCGCCTTTAGAGACAATGAAACGTGCTATGTATTTGTGGATCAACAGGTATACTGAACCTAAATACAAAGCTATACAATAAATCACAAGAGACATACATCATAGAACTCTTTGAAATATCATTAAATATTGTCCCCCTATTTTGTGATTAACCACTTTTATTTCTCTTTAATAACTTTTATCCTAATTAGCTAAGTCTTAAACATCTTTTTAAAACCTGTATCTAAATCTAACCTTTGAAGTAAAATATATCAATAATAATAGCCGATGATTAAGTTACATTCAAACATTATTTTTGACTTTGCCATTTCTTCAAATGGTTTTAGGATATTTTATGCCTAGCTGAATTAAAAATCATAAATTAAATACTTACTGTAATTTTTACAAAAAATGGTATAATGTCAACAGTAAATATCATTTAAACAACCACCTTATTCCCAATAACTTACTGAAAATAATTTGTGTTAAAACGTAAAACACTAAATTCATACTTTTATTTTCGTTAACCAAACTTACAATTATGAATTACAATACTGCAACAGGGCATAGGAATCCAGGCTGTTATAAGGGGTAAAGATCAAAGAACAGTGACATCAAAACTTCAAGTGCAATCATGTTACCGGGTTAAAGGGTATGCGTGTACCAAACCTGACAAATTTACTTCAACTGTTTGCCACCCTGCTTACATGCGAGTAGGAGCAGCAACGATGTTTACACCTATTGATGACACTCCAGACCTCTCTCGTCAATACTATGAATTTGCCTCCCGTGTAAGACTGGATTACCTCCATGAACAAAGCAAAGATCCAGCTCAAAAAACAAAAGGGCAATAGTGGGTACGGACATCCATCATAAATGTTTTCAACAACTATCCACTGTCTACATGTCACACCCTCAAATTCCGGGTCTGGAATCTATCACGGAGGGGTGTGAACAAACCAGGATCACAGTCATTAGTTACTTGGAACGACTCTATATGCAACGTTTAACATAACAAACCAAAGTTCAAACTTTATAATACATGCGGAAGCGTTTAACAAAATAAACAAACCCAAAATATATGAAGATAAACATATATATCATTGTTTAAGCGTTAGGATGCATGCTTGACCCGTGTAGTGCTCCTAACAGCAGTCCAGATTTAATGACCTGAGAATAGCATACTAAAAGTCAACACATGGTTGGTGAGTTCAAGAGTTTATGTTTAACAAAACAGTTTAACAAAAGTATGTATCAACCCAATGGTTGGTAAGTTCAAGAGTTTGAGTTTAATCATAACAGTTTAACAAAAGTGTAATCAACCCAATGGTTGATTAGTTCGAGAGCTTGCGTCTAAACATCCCAGTTTAACAATAGCGTGTATCAACCCAACGGTTGATCAGTTTAAGAGTTTGCAGTTAAACATCCCAGTTTAACAATAGCGTGTATCAACCCAACGGCTGATCAGTTCAAGAGTTCACAGTTAAACATCCCAGTTTAACAACAGCGTATATTTAAGCATGTGCATTGTAATGGCTAGCTAGCCCATTCACAAACGATATTAAATAGTGATTTCGACACTGAAGCTGACTGTGTTATGTTTGCCTCCAGCCACGATGTCAGATCGTGACTAATGTTCATAGGACAAATTGCACCCGACTGACCTCGAGTCATACAGGTGGGGACGTCACCCCCAGTAGTACTACCCAACTTTCCCCGCTATCCAATATTAACAATTCGAAAGTGTGAGGACTTTTATAATGATCAACAGCACTATCTTTAATATCATACACATCTTAAATATATAATGAAAACGTTTGTAACATTACCAGTATGCTATCTCCCCAAAAGAGTTTTAATAAAATGAACTTACCCAAAAGAGATTTGGTAAATAGTGGGGCTTGAACTCACCTTGATTTGATGTAATGAAATGAACAAGAACTTCAAAGAATAAAGCAATGCTCGATCAAACACGATCAACACCTATTATTAATTGTAATTAAGTTTTTAAAACGTGTTCAACGCGAATAATATATTTGGTCGGATTCGGGTCGTTTCGGTTTGACGTACACGATTTGGTATACAACACACCATGTCTTAATAATACTACCAATATTGATATTAATAATAACAATGGCGTGATCATAATTATAATGATAATATTTGTATTTGTAAGTAATTTATGAAATTTATTAAATATAATTCCTTCATTTATCATAATAAATTCATAATTAAAATAATATAATTCTTATTAATAACTTGATGATTTAAATCGTCATTTAAAATCCATTTTTATAAAAGTAACCATTTATATCATTTATACAAATAAATAAATAAATAAGGTTTTTAAAGAATTAAATCTCCACAATTATTATAATTTTAAAAGAATATGGTGTCCAATAATGATTCAATGATCTATTTTATAAAATTACAATTTATTACATATGTTTTTATTTATTTAAATAAATAAATTGTAACATCCCACATTGGTTGGGAAGGAGAACGAATGCTTCTTTATAAGGGGCTTGAGACCTTCCCCACTGTGACGCGTTTTGCCTGGGCGATGGTGGTACGTCCCGGTTCAGGTGAAAACAAAAACCGTGAGGCGATGGTGGTTCGTCCCGGCCAAAGCGGACAATATCATGGTGCGGTTACGTTGGGCTGTTACAGATGGTATCAGAGCCAGGGCCGGGCCATTGTGCCAGCGAGGACGCTGGACTCCCTAAGGGGGGTGGATTGTAACATCCCACATTGGTTGGGAAGGAGAACGAATGCTTCTTTATAAGGGGCTTGAGACCTTCCCCACTGTGACGCGTTTTGCCTGGGCGATGGTGGTACGTCCCGGTTCAGGTGAAAACAAAAACCGTGAGGCGATGGTGGTTCGTCCCGGCCAAAGCGGACAATATCATGGTGCGGTTACGTTGGGCTGTTACACGATGAGAGTCTCGTCAGCGAGACATTTCCTCAGGTTTGAAACATGGAACACATTATGAACTCCACTCAGTGATTCAGGTAAAGCTAGTCGATAGGCCACTGGACCTATTCTTTCCAATATCTCAAATGGTCCAACATACCTCGGATTCAGCTTTCCTCGTTTGCCAAACCGAACTACGCCTTTCCACGGTGAGACTTTTAATAACACTTTGTCACCAATTTGGAACTCTAGAGGTTTCCGTCTCTTGTCAGCATAACTTTTCTGTCTATCTCGCGCTGCTGCCATACGATTACGGATCTGTACGATCTTCTCAGTCGTCTCGTGCACGAGTTCAGGACCGGTAAGTTGACTTTCCCCAACTTCTGCCCAACAAATAGGTGACCGGCACTTTCTCCCATACAAAGCCTCGAAAGGTGCTGCCTTTATGCTAGTGTGATAGCTGTTATTATAGGAAAATTCCACCAAAGGCAGGTGAACTTCCCAGTTGTTCCCAAAGTCAATCACACAAGCACGTAGCATATCCTCCAAAGTCTGTATGGTACGCTCACTCTGACCGTCCGTTTGTGGATGATACGCGGTGCTCATATCCAACCGCGTCCCCAATGCTCGTTGTAAAGATTGCCAGAAGTGTGAGGTAAATCGAGCATCACGATCAGAGATAATGGAAATTGGCACCCCGTGCCGGGAGACTATTTCCCTTAGGTAGATACGAGTTAACTTTTCCATGCGGTCAGTCTCCCGAATCGGTAAGAAATGTGCGGATTTTGTCAGACGATCTACAATTACCCAAATGGTATCGCACCCGCTGGGAGTTCGAGGTAGTTTTGTGATAAAGTCCATGGATATCTGTTCCCACTTCCACACTGGTATTTCTGGCTGTTGGAGTAAACCAGATGGTCGCTGATACTCCACCTTAACTTTAGAACAGGTTAAGCATCTGCTTACGTATGAGGCAATGTCAGCTTTCATGTTCGGCCACCAGTAAAGGACTTTTAGATCGTGATACATCTTGTCTGAGCCCGGATGAATGGAGTACCGTGACTTGTGAGCTTCGTCCATTACTAGTTCGCGTAGGTCTCCACACAAAGGAACCCATATTCGATCCATGAAGTAGCGGATTCCGTCAGATTTGGTTTCCAGTTGCTTTTCCATGCCTCGTAGCGATTCAGCCTTCAAGTTTTCGTCTTTTAATGCCTTAAGTTGAGCATTACGTATTTGATCGGGTAATCCGGTGCGAATGGTGAGTTGTAATGCTCGAACTCGTCTTGGCTTGGGTGTCTCCTTCCGACTCAGGGCATCTGCTACTACATTAGCCTTGCCAGGATGATATTTGATCGCACAGTCGTAGTCGTTCAACAATTCTACCCAACGACGTTGTCTCATGTTCAGCTCTTTCTGTTCAAAGATGTGCTGGAGACTCTTGTGATCGGTGTAAATGGTGCATCTGGTACCGTACAAGTAATGTCTCCAAATCTTCAAGGCAAAAATCACTGCACCTAATTCCAGATCATGGGTGGTATAGTTCTTCTCGTGAGTCTTCAGTTGTCTCGAGGCGTAAGCTATCACCTTATCTCGTTGCATCAGAACACAACCCAATCCTTGAATGGATGCGTCACAATACACCACGAAATCATCTGTCCCCTCCGGTAGTGCCAATATCGGTGCACTACAGAGTTTCTGTTTCAATAGCTGAAAAGCCGCCTCTTGACTTTCACCCCATTTGTATGTCGTTCCTTTGTGGGTCAAAGCGGTGAGAGGTTGTGCAATCTTAGAGAATCCCTCTATGAATCGTCGGTAATATCCTGCTAACCCCAGGAATTGCCTTATCTCAGTCGGTGTCTTCGGTGTAGCCCAATTCTTTATCGCCACAATCTTTGCAGGATCAACATGTATTCCCTTCTCATTAACGATATGACCTAGGAATTGCACTTCACGTTTCCAGAAGTCACACTTAGAGAATTTGGCGTATAGTTGCTCCTTCTTCAATAACTCCAAGATCAATCGTAGGTGTTCTTCGTGGTCCTCCTTGGTCCTAGAGTATATCAGTATGTCATCGATAAACACGATAACAAACTGATCGAGATAGGGTTTGCACACGCGATTCATGAGGTCCATGAATACCGCAGGTGCATTAGTCAACCCAAAAGGCATGACCAAGAACTCGTAATGACCATAACGAGTACGGAATGCGGTTTTGGAGATGTCCTCCTCACGGACTCGGAGTTGATGATAACCAGACCTCAAATCGATCTTCGAATAATAGCTCGATCCCTGAAGCTGATCAAACAAGTCGTCGATACGAGGTAAAGGATATCGGTTCTTGACTGTGACTTTGTTTAATTCTCTATAATCGATGCACATTCGGAAAGTGCCGTCCTTCTTCTTAACAAAGAGAACAGGGGCTCCCCAAGGTGATGAGCTAGGTCGGATAAAGCCCTTATCTAAAAGCTCCTGAAGTTGTGATGACAACTCCTGTAGTTCGTTTGGTGCTAATCGATAAGGTGCTCTAGCAATCGGGGCTGCACCGGGAGTCAGTTCGATTTGAAATTCCACCTGGCGATGAGGTGGTAGTCCAGGAAGATCCTCTGGAAACACCTCTGGAAAATCTCTTACCACGGGAATGTCTTCTATTTTCTTTTCCTCGGACTGCTTGTCGGTGACGAGTGCCAGAATAGCCACACGCCCTTTTCGTAACAACTTTTGCGCCTTCATGTACGAGATAATACCCATTACTGCACCACTCCTATCGCCTCGGACTGTAAGAATTTCATCACCAACAGGGATTCGTATGATCTTCTCGTGGCATATGACTTCCGCTTGCTTATTAGAGAGCCAATCCATGCCTACCACAACGTCGAAACTTCCTAGTGTAACAGGCATAAGATCTATAGCGAAAGTATGACCAGCGAGTTCTATCTTACAATCTCTAAGAATGTGTGTTACATGGAGTTGTTTACCGTCGGCCAATTCTACGGTATATTTGGATTCTAAGGCAGAAGGAATATTACTTAGAAAATTACAGAACTTTAAGGATATAAAACTCCTATCGGCCCCAGTATCAAACAGTATCGTAGCAAAACATCCATTGACAGAAAATCTACCAGTAATAGTTGTAGGATCATTTAGAGCCTCACCTGAGCCAATGACGAAGGCTCTCCCTTTGGCTCCATTATTATTGCCACCATTTCCATTGCCTCTTCCATCATTGTTGTTGTTGTTGTTGCCTTGATTGTTGTTGTTTTGGCCAGTGCCATTATCGTTCTTCCTCAGCTGCGGGCAGTTGTTCCTGTAGTGCCCTTCTTTCCCACACTCAAAGCAACCCTTTCGTGTCTCCTGAGTTTGCTGTGGCTTTCTAACCAACTCACCACGGCAATCCTTAGCCAAGTGTCCCATTTTACCACACCGCTGACACTTGTAATTGTCACATCTTCCAACATGATGGTAGTTGCACCGTGGGCACCTCGGCTGTTTACCACCATAACTGCTCGATCCTTGATTGTTCGAGGCTGACTGGTTGAAGTTACGATTGTTGTCGAACCTCCTGTGTTGTTGTTGTGGTGTTTGTTGCTGATGTTGACCACCGGACGATGATGTTCTATTGTTGCTGTTGGTGTTGTTAGAGGTATCCCACTTCCTCTTGTTGTCGGACACACTCGCCGCAGCACCCCGTCTTGGTAACCGTCCTTCCTCCACAGCTTCATCAGTCAGTTTGTGGGCTAGGCGGATAGCTTGCTGGATAGTAGCCGGGTTTGAGGAAGTAACCATACTCCTAATCTCTGGCACCAATCCTCGGATGTAGTGTTCCACTCTCTTGTGCATTTCGTTTACCATTCCTGGACATAGAGTGGCCAGCTCATGAGTTCTCGTGGTATAAGCCTCAATTTCTGATCCTTGCATCTTCAGTTACCAGAATTCCACTTCAAGTTTTTGTACTTCACTTCGTGGACAGTATTCCTCAATCATCATATCTTTGAACTCGTTCCACGGGAGTTGATCTGCCATGGCTTGCCCTAGCATTTGCACTTGCGCATTCCACCAAGACAATGCAGCACCATCCAACGTCCCCGTAGCGTATTTCACCTGGTCAGCCGGCAGACAGTTACATTTTGAGAATACGGACTCCGTCTTCTCAAACCATCTCACTAACCCTACAGCTCCCTCGGTTCCACTGTAGGTGTGAGGCTTACAGTCCATGAAGGACTTGTAGGTACACGTTGGTGGTCCTGCTGGCTGTCTTGTTTGGGTAGCAGCTACCGCTGCCTGAACTTGTACGTTGATTAGAGCAGCTAATTCCGCAGGGGTCATATTAATAGGACCAGCGCCTTGGTCACCGGCACCTTGGTTACCGGCACCACGTCCACGCACGCGTCCTCGTCCACGACCACGTCCACGTCTTTGGGCGTCCATTACTTTATATTCACAAATACAATAATGAGTAATGAATCAATCCTTTTTATCTCATTATAGTAAACAATAAGGAGATAATGAATTCATCACCACCACAATGTTTATAACAAATTGAGTTTGTTGTTTGGGTGGGGAAACAACTCTTTCCACATAGGTTCCAAAATAAAGAAACGCTACGTAGTCCGAATCGTTTAAATAGAATAGAATCATTCAGCTATGTCGTGCTGTAGTGTATAGACATTGCTTGTGAGTCGCCGGACTCGGTATTGTTCCATGTTCAGTAAAAAGGTATCCCATTTACCTTATGGACTTGTGTATTGACCATAGTTTATCACTCATCCCAGAAATCCCCAGGTAAGCATACCAGGTCTCGTAATGAGATATATGCGATATGCTAGCCTTAGCCCGAAGGCTTTTTGCCAGGAAATCCAGAATACAGGTGTCTATGTGTCACACAAGTTCATTTGGTTCATGAAATTTTAAAACCTCGATAGGATTTTCATAGTTTAGACATAAAGTCTAAGGATTTGAACCTAAGGTAATCAGTTATGTTTAGGAAGTCTAGAAACAAGTAACTAACTAACTGTGTGCGGTTATAGTCTAGTGTGTATGCAACCTAGTTCTCTATAACCAATGGCTCTGATACCAATCTGTCACACCCTCAAATTCCGGGTCTGGAATCTATCACGGAGGGGTGTGAACAAACCAGGATCACAGTCATTAGTTACTTGGAACGACTCTATATGCAACGTTTAACATAACAAACCAAAGTTCAAACTTTATAATACATGCGGAAGCGTTTAACAAAATAAACAAACCCAAAATATATGAAGATAAACATATATATCATTGTTTAAGCGTTAGGATGCATGCTTGACCCGTGTAGTGCTCCTAACAGCAGTCCAGATTTAATGACCTGAGAATAGCATACTAAAAGTCAACACATGGTTGGTGAGTTCAAGAGTTTATGTTTAACAAAACAGTTTAACAAAAGTATGTATCAACCCAATGGTTGGTAAGTTCAAGAGTTTGAGTTTAATCATAACAGTTTAACAAAAGTGTAATCAACCTAATGGTTGATTAGTTCGAGAGCTTGCGTCTAAACATCCCAGTTTAACAATAGCGTGTATCAACCCAACGGTTGATCAGTTTAAGAGTTTGCAGTTAAACATCCCAGTTTAACAATAGCGTGTATCAACCCAACGGCTGATCAGTTCAAGAGTTCACAGTTAAACATCCCAGTTTAACAACAGCGTATATTTAAGCATGTGCATTGTAATGGCTAGCTAGCCCATTCACAAACGATATTAAATAGTGATTTCGACACTGAAGCTGACTGTGTTATGTTTGCCTCCAGCCACGATGTCAGATCGTGACTAATGTTCATAGGACAAATTGCACCCGACTGACCTCGAGTCATACAGGTGGGGACGTCACCCCCAGTAGTACTACCCAACTTTCCCCGCTATCCAATATTAACAATTCGAAAGTGTGAGGACTTTTATAATGATCAACAGCACTATCTTTAATATCATACACATCTTAAATATATAATGAAAACGTTTGTAACATTACCAGTATGCTATCTCCCCCAAAAGAGTTTTAATAAAATGAACTTACCCAAAAGAGATTTGGTAAAATAGTGGGGCTTGAACTCACCTTGATTTGATGTAATGAAATGAACAAGAACTTCAAAGAATAAAGCAATGCTCGATCAAACACGATCAACACCTATTATTAATTGTAATTAAGTTTTTAAAACGTGTTCAACGCGAATAATATATTTGGTCGGATTCGGGTCGTTTCGGTTTGACGTACACGATTTGGTATACAACACACCATGTCTTAATAATACTACCAATATTGATATTAATAATAACAATGGCGTGATCATAATTATAATGATAATATTTGTATTTGTAAGTAATTTATGAAATTTATTAAATATAATTCCTTCATTTATCATAATAAATTCATAATTAAAATAATATAATTCTTATTAATAACTTGATGATTTAAATCGTCATTTAAAATCCATTTTTATAAAAGTAACCATTTATATCATTTATACAAATAAATAAATAAATAAGGTTTTTAAAGAATTAAATCTCCACAATTATTATAATTTTAAAAGAATATGGTGTCCAATAATGATTCAATGATCTATTTTTATAAAATTACAATTTATTACATATGTTTTTATTTATTTAAATAAATAAATAAATAAGGTTTTAAAGAAATAAATTTCCAGAAAATAATTATTTATTTTCTAAAATAATTAAAGCTTATAAAAATTATTTTTATAATTTTTAGGAATTTTTCAGTATTTTAAAAAGGCTTAAAAAGCTATGTTTTAAAAAAATGTTGGGGGCCGGGTTCGAACCCGCGACCCCCGGTTCACACACCCACGTACCAAACCAGTAAACCAAGGCTCGAAGCCGCGGTATAATTCCTCTTGTAATTCTTTTAAGATTTAACCCCAGTAATCCCTTTTCCCCAAGAACCCCAGGTTCGATCCGAACCCAATTGATCCCCATACCGATTTTGATTGCGTCTGATTTCATGGGGTTATTATTCCCCTTGTAAATACGAACCCAATGGTGTGTTGAAGTACCTGGTTCGAAGCTCTACAGTGGTTGTTCGACCAATTGCAGGTCCGCGGCAATGAGGGAATCGAATTGCTAGATTTCGAGTGTTTAAGAGATGTGTGAAGGTTTCATTAGCTTAGGAATGCTTATATAGCCATTCCCGTTCGTTTAATTTGATTAAAATAACCTGTTGGTGCGTTTATGGTGAGTGGGTCGGCCGAACTTTCGGTCGAAGTGGTAAACACACTACACCGACTTGATTTATCAAATTGAAATGGTCCCCGAGTTCGGTCCATCCTCTAGAAGGTGTCGGTATAGTTGGATTGTATAAAAATCGTGATATGGTTGGCTTTTGAGGCCGCCGGAGGGTCGCCGGAGAACCGACCGGAAATTCGAAGGGGACGGGCGGCGGGTTGGGTATTTAAAACAATTTACACAATGGCCCCCTGTAGTTTTGAGTTTTATTATTTTATGACTTAAGTTTTTAAAACAAGTTTTAATATTTGCAAAACTACCCCCTGGACTTTATTAATCAATTTTATTAATTTTGTAAATAATAATATTTTCATTATTATTATTATTTTCATTATTAACATTATTAATTTTAATAATAATATTATTATTATTACCATTGTCATTATTTTTATTATTATTAACACTATTATTAAATAATAATAAAAATATAAGAATAAATTGTAAATTCACATAAAATTTATATTAAATCTCGAAAAATTTTCGGGTTGTCACACTACATGTTCATTACTGTGATGCACAACCACTATTCACACAGACTACATAGGAATATTGCAAGAGATGCACGATAACAGAACAAATGCTGGAGCACCTTTCGTTACAATGACGTTGAAAGACATCAGGTTTGTCTCTTTCAAACCCCAAGTAACCAACATTAATTAGAGTGTCTCAAATTACCTATATATGTTCCTGCTGGTTAAAGACAACTTGTTCTTCAACCTTTAAAACAGGAAATTCACTACTAATAATGAATTGCAACTAATGGTGTTATTTCCAATCTTGCTTAGATAATCTTGCAATATTTGTGTGCCTTTATCATTTCAGGATAGATGATATATAAGTCATTCTGAAAAGTATATATTCATGCGATTAGGTTGTTCAAGAACGATACAACAATAAAGAAATGAATGGCTAATCATCCATTACTTTTGAATTTTTATGTTTTAACACAATATCTTTCATTCCTGCAGCAACAAGGACGTCAGTGTCACTCTGTGGGGCGAAATAACAACATCTACAACAAAGTTTCCGAGGAGTTCAGTTGAGACATCAGTGCCACCAACAATACTTGCAATTACTGGAGTTAGAGTAACTGATTTTATAGGTATACACTATTGCATTAACCACTATCACTCAGTGTAAAAACACTTAATATGCCTGTCGACACAGGTAAATTGCAACTCCAATCAACAAACGCAACACATGTCTATGTCAACCCATCAACCGTGGAAACACGCACACTCCTGCGCCTGTAAGAATTACATATTTATTAATGCCTTTTGCACGAAGAACTTTATCGTGTGTAGGTGGGCAATTAATGTATGACTGTGCACGACTTTTATACCCCATTTATCCACCTGTTAATTATCCTTACATAAAACAGTTGATATTTTCAATATTCTTCCTCTTTTTACAACATTTATTATGAGGACCAATTTCTAAAAAGAATACAGTTTTCAAATAACATGTGTATAAACATAACATACACATAACTACACATAATCATCAAAAAAAATATTAAACACGTTTGTTAAACTTTCTCAGGTTTGAAGAACAGGAGTCAGCAAAAGACACAACTGACATCCAGTCACAGCAACAGAAACAAACATCCGCAGGCATCCAAAACCACATTACCATGTCTGAACTTCTGCAAAAAGAAAAGAACGAACTCACTGTAAGAATAAACATTATACAATTACCTTTTATAGCCACCTACACAAATCAACTCAGCTAAGCACATTCAACCTTTTCCCAGGGACAAATCTTTGTGCTTAAAGCTGCATTCACACACATCGCCACAGACAAAGAATGGCACTTCACCGCCTGCCCCAATTGCGACAACTCACCCATCAAATCAGAAAGCCTTTGGTTTTGTTCACATCATGGCTACTACCCCACCCCAATAAAAAAGTAAGTAAACACTAAACCAGCATACACTACAAATTTATCAACCACTTAAATTTGAGCTGAAAAAATAATTTTAGGAGCATGCAATAAGAAAAGTTTTTACAACCACATAATATAATACTAATCTCTGCATAGCAGCCTCACACATAGACACAATTCCTCCATAATATAGTACAAACGTTGCTGATTTAGAATGCATCAAATCAAACATCAAACACCAAAACTAGACATACGTTAAAGTCTTTAAACTAAGTTATATCTAAATACATTGCAGGTACCGAATAACTGGCACCATATCAGACAACACAGGGAGTATCCATGCCACAATGTTCAACGAACCTTCAACAAAATTGATTGGAAAGAAATGTTCAGACTTGCTGTCAAACGAGCATCCAGACGCAATGCAGCACACTGTCCTTAACAAAGAGGCATATTTCCATGTTCAAGCCCAAAAGAACATCAGAACAGGATCGGTTCGTTGCACAGTTAACACAGTTGAAAACATAAATGCAGATGTACCCTCAACTAGCACCCCAGCACCAAATACCCTAACACCACATACCGCTGCACGTAAGAATCACCCAGAGAATCCAGTAAAAAGAACACTATATCTGGAAGAAGGTACAAACATAAAGAAACACCTATTACAAACAGTGCAACTTCTATTAACAAATTTCTACATGTATACAGATAAGGAGCAGGCTGGCACAAAGAAGCAGAAAAACGACTAGCAAATATGCAAGACGACTTTTGAACAACCGCAATTAAATGTCTTTTGATGCAGTCTTTTGATAAACATAATGGGTGGCACTGCAGAAGAACCATGTGATACTTGCAGAACAAGGAAACCAGTTTTCAACAGCCACACTTTTGGTAACCAAAATATATGCACAACACCATGCAGCCCAAACAATATAACAAACCTTTTGAAGCTTTAAAGCTAGATGTTGTACGTCCATCAGGTTGTTGAAAAGTTGTTGCATACAATGAAAACCCATGTATGGCTTTTATGTATTACCTGAACATGCTGAAAACTCTACACTACTGCTGCTTGTATGCAATGTCTATATTAGCTGTGTTTTAATGATAACCCATGTATCACTTCTATGTATTACCTGAACATGCTGAAAACCCATCTAAACTACTGTTGCTTGTATGCAATGTCCATATTCGCTGTGTTTCATCAAAAATACAAGCAATTATACAAAATGTCAAAACATTTCGCGCAACGCGCGTCCAGGATTGCAACTAGTATATGTTAATAATAGGGTGAAATGAATAGTATGAATAGTGTTTTGAGGGCAATTTTAGTATTTCCATCACAATCCCTCAGATCTCATTCAGATCAAAAAAACACACACAAAACCTCCACCAACTTCCATCAATGGCTTCAATCTCCAAGCTTTCATCTCCGATCACCCCTCTGAAGTCTTCGCCGTCGCTTCCACCATCACCCATCGCCGCCGTGTATCTGGGTTTTCCGTCAAAACTCAAACTTTCATCATCTAGGGTGTCCCTTCGCACCGCCGTCCCTCTAGCTGCCTCTTTGCTGTAAGCATTCTTACCCAATCTGCTAATTTTTGTTTCATTCTTGAAATCTTTATTTAATATTACACATCACCGATTGTCTGTTTTTATCACTTTTGTCATTTTTAATTTTTTTCTTGTGGTGTTAAATCTTGATTTTTAGGTATGTAATTGGTGTGATTAGTATCCTGATTATCAAACATCCAATCCCTTTTTAGTTCAATTGGTCTTTAACTATGCCCTAAAAGAGTAAAAGATTCAACCTTTTTTGGGCTGTGATGTTTTTACATGTTCCTTTTAGGAGTTTTTTTGTTGTTGTTTTTGCTTTCAGTTTTTTGTTTTTGGGATGCATGTAATTGGTAGTGATTTGACTTGCTTTGTTTGTATTATTTTACTAATTTGTTGAAATTTGAAAGATTGATACACTTCTTGCTGACTTAATTTTTTTAAAAAAAGCGTGAAATGTAGCCAAAATGGTGGAAATGGAAGCCATGTTAAGAGAACAACTCTTCATGATCTTTATGAGAAACAAGGGCAGAGTCCATGGTATGATAACCTCTGCCGACCGGTTACTGACCTTATTCCCCTGATTGAAAGTGGTGTGAGAGGTGTTACAAGCAACCCGGCGGTAATTGAGCCTTAATTTTGTCTAATATTTGTTTGTATGATTCAAAATGTAAAATATGTTCTTTGCACATTCTGAATTTATGATGATTTTAAATAGATGTTCTATGTGTTTACAGATTTTTCAAAAAGCAATATCAACTTCAAATGCTTACAATGATCAATTCAGGTATTATATGCAGCTAAATATATGTTTCCTTGGTGCTTATTTATCTATTATTTTCAGGGTTTTTTGTGTTCTGTGAATGTTTATAAGTTCATACTTGATAAGATTTTAATGTTCGGATAAATGAATTCTGCTTTTAATTATTTTCTATGTAGTAATCAGTAGTTGGTTACACAGTAAATTATTAGTTTCATATACTTGAAACAAAATTCATCATCAAAGGATAAAATAAAACTTCCTACTTGCCTTTTCTTTTAAAATAATTAGTTCCATATACTTTCTCAATGATTTTACAAGACATTTGTCATTTTTTCACTAGATTGTTCTTTTTAGTCAATTTATCTTCTGGTTTCTTAAATAATCAGAATTTGTTAAATAGTCAAACATCTTACAATGTCATTAACACAACTTCAAACAAAAGAAGCAAAACCCCAAACACCATCTCTAACTAGGTCTATTACAACCAATTATTTGATGCATGTTATTCAATGTCACATAATCGCTTTCAAATCACACTAATCTTAAATTCTTGAAGATAGCTATGGGACAGCGTTGGTGATTTACTTGCATTACTTTGCGAAAATTGTTCAGTTGCTGGGCCGGAGTGATGAGGACGTTGATGTGCTTTTTGATAGGTTTAAAGAGGTAAGTTCATTTGAATTTGAAAGCAAGTTATTATTTGGTTACTTAGGTTTTTAATCATTTTTGTATCTGAGCTCTAACACTGTTTTTGTTGTTAGTCATTGTTTTGTTAGCAATCTCTTTTGTTCTCACATACAGAACTAAGTTTGTTTAGCTTTAGACTTCTGTACAGACCATGGTCAGGCATTGGAACTTATAGAGTGGTGTCATACTGATAAGTTAGCATGATCGCAGTGTTTAGTGTTCACAGCAGCAATGTATAGAAGAAATTGAGTTAATAGTGATGCCAATCATGTTTAATTGGGATGAGTGGAGTGTAATGTGGCTTTTATCTGGTTTAGTGATTGTATATGCATGAGGAAAGGATCACAAGGCTATCTATTTGCAAATTGTAATGTCAGTAGTTATGTTGTGATGTCATCATATATCTTTCATTGATATGGGTTTACTTGAAAGCTGTAGTTCGATATTAATTGAATTAACATTTCTATAAAAAAGTGCCATGATTTATTGATGATGTTTGTTTTGAGACGTATTGGCTATTCGTGTATAACTAATATTTGTATGAATCTACTTTTGTTGATCACATATTGGGTCGTGTTTGATCTCAGAGCAGCGTGAATTGAGTAGCGAGTCTTCTTTCTACTCTACTTTTGTAATACAAAGTAGACTCACCCCTTCATGTATGTGAATTTTCCAACCATTGCACTATTGTAATTGTCTCTGTTCTTATAGTTTTTTCTCAATTTCATTTACAGCTACTTTGAGGTTTTAAGTTCCTGTTTAATTTCAACCTGTATTTGAATTAAACCTTGTACTGTCTGTTGCAAATATTAGAACAACAATTCCAGAGTTATTGTGAGTTATTGATTCTTTTTGGTTTTGAAGATGGTGGCTTTAGATATCGGGTCTTTTTTGTATGTTATTTATGTTCATGTTAACGACTTCAAACTCAGTTCACAATGTTCTTGGATTCATGGTTATTACATATTTTATTTTCCTTTGAGGTTTGTATGGTAATTAATGCTGATGTTATTACATATTTTATTTTCCTTTGAGGTTTGTATGGTAGTTAATGCTGATGTTATTACATATTTTATTTTCCTTTACAGCAGTGTTGTATTTCAACAACTTCAGTGTTTGACGGCTTGTGTTCCTTGCATAACCAGGTATGTCTTTAGCCCATATATGTCGTTTATTATTTAGTAATGTGAAAGTACATAGTTTTATCTGATATATTTGTTGTGTTCAATATGATTTTAAGATCGCTATTTCGTGAAGAAAGTAATAAATAACATAATTAAATTGAACAACAAAACATACATGTTACCACTTTATGGACTAAACAACATTTCAAAGACAGGTCCACCAGCAGGAAAAAAGCCAAAGGACGACTAAAGACTTACAACAACAACCTTTTGAAGTTGCCAATACCGCCTGAAACGCACAATGCTCCAACTATTTGTTAATACATGATCTCCAATCTATAACACTCTTTTAAAGTTCAAGGCAACCAAGTGGAAAAAGGTATTAATCTATAACACTCGATATACTCTTTTGAATGTAATTGATAGCCATGTCTAAACAGTTTATATAAAAAAACATGATATCGTGCAACGCGCGATATGGTTCTAAACTAGTTAAAAATTAATTTTACTAATTGCTAAACTTCTCTCTCTTATCTAGATTTTTTTAAAATCAAGCTATCTTTTTTAAAATAAATTTACTAAGAAAATTAAAAATCACATCTTTTGATTAAAACCGAAATAGTAAAAAAACAAAAAGTTTATATAATATGAAATTTTCTAAAATACAAAACCTTTTTTAAACAAAATATTTTAAATCATTTTGTTTTAAAAATTATAAAAGGGTAATTTTTTTAAAAAAACAGTCTTATTAAAACAATCAGAAAAATTACAAACTAGAGTTTTTAAAAACCGAATTTATATTAAAAAAAATTTATAAAAAAATCTTAAAATGAATGTTTAAAAATATACTATTTAGATAAAAGGGTAAAATAGTATAATTTTTTTATTTCTTTGACTATTACGTATATACAGTTTTAATTATATTTTATATTAAGATATTATACTGTAACTATTTGTGTTTATTACAAACTATAATCTGTTTAATAAATGGGTTTTTAGCCTATCGATCTATCTATTTATCTATCTAAAAAACTAAAATAAACGTGACACGATTGTAGAACTCATCATACTAATTTTCTCATTTCTATATATTATTAATAATGATATTGAATATTAATAATATTACTCATACCATTTTCAAATTTAAAAATATATAACTTAAAAAATTAAAAACCTATATTTTTATTAAAAGCAAACTTTTTAAAAACAATAGTTTTATAAAATATAGAATACAACGAACTATTTTTTTAAATTCATTTTTCTTAAAATAAAATAGTAAAAGTCATAATTATTTTAAAAAATTAAAAACCTATATTTTTATTAAAAGCAAACTTTTTAAAAATAATAGTTTTATAAAATATAGAATACAACGAACTATTTTTTTAAATTCATTTTTCTTAAAATAAAATAGTAAAAAATCACAATTATTTTATAAAACAAAAGTTTAAGAAAAACATCATTGTTTGTTTACTTAAAGTAGTTATTTATACATAATTATAATCATATTTTATCTTCAAGTATGATTTTATAATACATAAATTTTTATTACTAATTATTTAAATATTTATATATTAAATCCGCGTAATACACGGGGACTAACCTAGTTGATTTTATATATGATACATTATTCCATCATTTTTCTTATCTTCTAATATTTACTTTAATTTTTGTCATATGTCTGGATTTTCTAGTTATGCATATTTTAATGCATATGTTTCACATGTACAGGGCACAAAAGAAAATTTTAGAGTGTTGTGTTTCGTACACCAACTGATGTGACAATTGCATGTAAACTGTTGTTTGTACCCACGTAAACGGTCGTTTATGACCACTGCAACCAGGTCGCTTATTCCTCTGTAAACGGTCGTTAACATTAAAGTAAACGGTCGTTTACTTTTTCACTTATTTGACAATTCGAATTGTGTTTTGTAGCCACTCAACCGAACCACTTCTTCAATTTATAACCAGCTGCTTCTTCTCCTTTCTTCACCTCCATACCTCCATCCATTCACCTTTAATTTATACCACTCCTTCACCATTATCATCTAACTTATTCACCTCCATTCACCTCATTTTCCTCATCTTCTTCATCTTCTATCCACGAAATTTACCTTCAACAGCATATTCACCATCTCATTATTTTTCTTTTTAAAATAAAGGTTAGTTTATTATTATTGTAATAAAATTTATTTTAATATATATTTTATTTTGTTACTGATTGTAATTATTTTAGGTAATGGCTTCATGTTCACGTCAAGATACAGCGTCGGTTCGTGCTTCGAATCATCCATGGCTTAAGTTTTGTTGAGGATCAGATTAATATAAAAGGCTTCAAAAACTTTTAGATAAAGAATTTGAGGCTTCACGTTCGATATCTTGGAGCTTGTTAGGGATGTGGGTGAATTTACTCGTGCATGTAACATGATGAACGAGCCGTGGAGCAAATTTTTTGCAATTAGTGCCCCGCAATATAAGGAGCTTTGTTTGGAGTTTTTCTCTATATTTGATTTCGACTCGAACAACCATAACTATAAATATACCAATTTAGTTGGATTATATATAATTTCGAGTCTACATTTAATTGAACTTTTATTTTTTTAACAATGATAACGATGCTATCAGTTTTGTGCTCCGGGGGGGGGGGGGTGCCACGTAATTATTCTGTGGTCGATTTTGGTGTTTTGATGGGTTTATATATAGTTCAAGAGACCCATCAATCTGATTTTTTGAACGGTCTTACGCAATTTCCAGAAGATTATAATGATGAAATATTTTGGCAAGAAATTGGGGATGCCCAATATATACCTAACAATAAAACGAAAGCTACAAGAATGAATGATCCGTTGTATAGATATCTCCATCGCGTTATTGGTCATACTATAGCTGGACGTAGGATGACCAGTGGTGGGGTGACTAAGAAGGATTTGTTCTTTTTATTTTGTTTGATTAAAAGGAGGCCTTGTAATCTGACATATATGCTTGCTGATTATTTTACTACTTGCACGGGTATAAAGAAAAGCGGGCATATTTTTGGTGGTACATATGTTACTCGAGTCGCCGAGTCTTTACACATTCTTACCCCTGAGAACGTAGCAAGGTTAAACGGGTCGGTTCTTATATCCGGATTTGTTGATCGTGAACATGTTATACGGATGGACATGATTGCAGATTATCCACAAGTTAGGTGGAGGTTTAAACATAATAATCAAATGTGGATACCTCCATATCAAGACCCTCCTGATGACCCGTATCAATAGAAATGTAATTTTATTGGGAAATATGCCAAATCGTTATGGTAACTGTGCCAGGATATATAATCTTCAATTTGTAATGATTGTTGAAAGATGTCTATAAATTCAGAATACACAATTCACAATTTACAATTATTCAAATTCATTTATTCACACACCCAATCATTATAAAATTGAGAAAGTGACTTGAATTATGATGGTGTGTGAATAAATGAATTTGAATAATTGTGAATTGTGAATTTTGTATTCTGAATTTATAGACATCTTTCAACAATCATTGCAAATTTAAGATTCTATATCCTGGCACAATTACCATAACGATCTGGCATATTTCCCAATAAAATTATATTTCTATTGATAAGGGTCATCAGGAGGGTCTTGATATGGAGGTATCCACGTTTGATTATTATGTTTAAACCTCCACCTAACTTGTGGATAATCTGCAATCATGTCCATCCGTATAAAATGTTCACGATCAACAAATCCGGACATAAGAACCGGCCCGTTTAACCTTGTCACGTTCTCAGGGGTGAGAATGTGTAAAGACAAGGCGAGTCGAGTAACATATGTACCACCACAAATATGCCCGCTTTTCTTTATACCCGTGCAAGTAGTAAAATAATCAGCAAGCATATATGTCAGATTACAAGTCCTCCTTTTAATCAAACAAAATAAAAAGAACAAATCCTTCTTAGTCACCCCACCACTGGTCATCCTACGTCCAGCTATAGTATGACCAATAACGCGATGAAGATATCTATACAACGGATCATTCATTCTTGTAGATTTCGTTTTATTGTTAGGTATATATTGGCCATCACCAATTTCTTACCAAAATATCTCATCTTTATAATCTTCTGGAAATTACGTAAGACCGTTCAAAAAATCAGATTGATGGGTCTCTTGAACTGTATATAAACCCATCAAAACACCAAAATCGACAACAGAATAATTACGTGGCACACACCCCCCCCCCCCGAGCACAAAACTGATAGCATCGTTATCACTGTTAAAAAAATATAAGTTCAATTAAACGTAGACTCGAAATTATATATAATCCAACTAAATTGGTATACCTATAGTTATGGTTGTTCGAGTCGAAATTAAATGTAGAGAAAAACTCCAAACAAAGCTCCTTATATTGCGGGCCACTAATTGCAAAAAATCTGCTCCACGGCTCGTTCATCATGTTACGAGCACGAGTAAATTCACCCACGTCCCGTAACAAGCTTCAAGATATCGAACGTGAAGCTTCAAATTCTTTATCTAAAAGTTTTTGAAGTCTTTTATATTCATATGATTCTCGACGAAACTGAAGCCACGGATGATTCGAAGCACGAACCGACGCTGTATCTTGACGTGAACTTGAAGCCATTACCTAAAATAATTACAATCAGTAACAAAATAAAATATATATTAAACTAAATTTTATTATAATAATAATAAACTAATCTTTATTTTAAAAAGAAAAATAATGAGATGATGAATACGTGGATGAAGGTAAATTTCATGGATAGAAGATGAAGAAGATGAGGAAGATGAGGTGAATGGAGGTGAATAAGTTAGATGATAATGGTGAAGGAGTGGTATAAATTAAAGGTGAATGGATGGAGGTATGGAGGTGAAGAAAGGAGAAGAAGCAGCTGCTTATAAATTGAAGAAGCGGTTCGGTTGAGTGACTACAAAATAAAATTCAAATTGTCAAATCAGTAAAAAAGTAAACGACCGTTTACTTTAATGTAAACGACCGTTTACAGAGGAATAAACGACCGGTTGCAGTGGTCATAAACGACCGTTTACATGGGTACAAACGAACAGTTACATGCAATTGTCACATCAACCGGTGCATGAAACATAGCAAACATACGGAATTGGAATTAACGGTGTAAGAAACAATTTCTCCTAAATTTATTTGGATATGCAATATCTTTCCTGCACGCTTTTCAGACACTATCCTGAATCCTCTTGTCTGTAGTATGTCAATCAAGAGCAGTCACTTTCTCCTTAAAAGAATAACAAATAAAGTTTGTTACAAGTGTATATACACACAAATTCAACCTCTTATATAAAAAATCTCAAAATGAATCATACAAAAAGCCGTTTCAAACAATTAAAGTTGATGGGATAAATCAATATTGTTCTGACCAGGCATCATCGCATCCAACATTTGAGTTTAGACGCTTATATAACAATCCAAACATTATCCACCTTCATTTGAGTTGGTCCAACCAGTCGAGTTTTCAAAATCTTGTTAAACTTTATAGTGGTCCAATTGTGCTATTCACTCCATTAATGAATAAACAAACAAACAAACAAACCCAGTATATCCCACTCAAAAGTAGGGTCTGGGGGTAGGTGGTGGCAAGTCTTTCACTCCATTAATGAATATTTTTCTCAATTACTTGTTTGCTCGCACTCTATACCTATTCGAAAAGGGTTGCAATGATTCATTTTAAACCGAATTGCATAAACATAGGTGATAAAATTCAAGAAAATAACATCAGAAAACAAGTCGAAAGTTTACAATCTCTTAGTTTTGTGTGCCAACCCAAAAGGAATAGTTGTATCTACACTAAAACATAACACATGTCAACCCTTTAGGCAGTTTCTTGAAAAGGTTGATGGCATTTGAATATGAAAGATTGGCTCCTTCACAATCATGTAGCTTCAACAAAAAATCACCTTTAAGGCGGAAAATTTCGGCTTTGTGTTTCCATTACTCAACACGTCCATTTTTAATAACACAAACACTACACAAATGAAAATTTATTTTCTCTGATGTAGATACAAACTTAATTGGACAAAATACAAGTGCTGCAACAATTATTGTAACTAAGAGAAGTGTTGTATATAACATTACAGCACGCGATATACTATAGTTAACTAGAAAATCGATCTCTATCGTGAGGTGAAAGATAATCTATGTTTGGACCCACAGGGATAATCCCGGACGGGTTAATGGAAGGATGGCTGTTAACTAGAAAATCGATCTCTATCGTGAGGTGAAAGATAATCTATGTTTGGACCCACAGGGATAATCCCGGACGGGTTAATGGAAGGATGGCTTCCATAGTAATGTTTCTTGATATGTTCCATATTTACAGTGCTACTCATATCCGGGATCTGGAACAAATCTTTAGTGTAGTTGAACAGATTCGGATACTCACGTAGCAGTTTCTTGTTGCATTTAAAGTGAACTGCATAAACCTGCATACATAGTGATTCCATAAATAGTAATATAGCCACCTAACTTTATGATTTTAGTAAATTCAAAGTCACAACACTCGAACCATCTGGCTTACAGTAAAGTTTCAAGGTTGTTAAGTTGAAAATTAACATGTTAGCCTGTTAGGAGACATTTTAAAAGAACAAATATAACAAGATTTTATTGTTCTATACTACCTTTATTTCAAATTAATTATGATTTACAAAAGGGTGCATTTATTTGATGTCAGAACATATGTATTGTTCATACGTTCACCATATGTGACCTCTCTTAAAAAGTAAAATTTATCACGTTTGCAGCGTCTGACAAGTCTGAATATGACTAAACAAACAAACAAACAACCCAGTATATCCCACTCAAGAGCAGGGTCTGGGGAGGGTAGGTGTAGGCGAGTCTTTCCTCTATCTTGTTAGGTAGAGAGACCGCTTCCAATGAGACCCCCGACTCAATAGCAAAAGTCATACTGTTTAGCAAGATAACATACAATAAAAACATTCAGCACATAGCATACAGTATACAAAAAACCATATCGGCAGCAGGACATCATACAATAAATCATGCAACACATATCCTACAGTACACAATAAATCATACAACACATAGCATACATAAATCCTAGGTGCATGTAGAATCATCGTTAAAGGGCAGATATGGGCTACTTAGGCCCCGAAACCAGACGTCAAATACCCTTCCTGCCTATAGGTCACACTAGAAGTCCTTAATTTTAATTCTACGCCTCCACTCAGTCCTATCCTCGATCATGTGCTCAGAGAGGTGCAGGTGTATCATATCTCGTCTAATTACCTCATCCCAAGTCAATCTAGGTCTTCCTCTACTCCTCCTACCCTCTAAGATGATGTTCTCTACTGCTCTAACCAGACGTCCTATCCTCGATCATGTGCTCAGAGAGGTGCAGGTGTATCATATCTCGTCTAATTACCTCATCCCAAGTCAAGTCTGAATATGACTCTAATTGTTAAAGGCCAAATAATCAGATTCTAATAAACAATTTACAATTTGATGGAACAAAATGACTTTAAGGGTGAATTGTAAATACCCATCTCTAATTATGAATCACTTTGCTGAAGCTAATTAACCTAATTTACCATAATCTGATCCTTGTTTTTGAACTTGGGATAATCATTTTGATAAAGAAGATTTAAACACCAGATAAAGAGGTGAGTCCCTTCTACAAGCACTACAATATGAGAAAATGTCCATAAAACTGCAGGGAAAAGAAGCAATACATACCTCATCAAACCTTATGAGGGTGACAAACAGGCGAACATCTGCCTCAGTTAGAGAGTTCCCACATAAGTATCGCTGTCTTCCAAGAATTTCTTCACATTTGTCCAGAGCTTCATATAACTGTTTAGCAGCCTACATACCAAAAAAAACAGAAAAAAGGCCCTTGAATAATGAGATTCCAAAATATAATTTATAAAGAAGCAGCAAAGTTTACAGACACTGGATAATTATGATAAGTATAAACCTCCTCATAAGGGCCTTGTTTCTTGGCAAATCCACATTTGTAGACACCGTTGTTTATCCCGCTATAAATCCAGCCATTTAAACCGTTGATCTGAGCTTGTAAATGAGAAGGGTAGAGATCCAAGTTTGGATTCTCTGCTATTTCATTAAATTCAGAATTTAACATCCGAATGATCTCCTCACTCTCATTATTCACAATAGTCTTTAGTTTCTTATCCCACAGAACCTATCACCGAAAATGAAAACCAACATAAATCAACTGGATTAACCAAAAAAATCCAAGATAAATCATAGATGTTAGTTTAAATGGTGGATAAACAAAGGTCTTCATACAGGAACAGTGTATTTTCCGGTGTAGTTTTCACTAGCAAGTTCGTATAACGCTCTTATGCTTTTTGTTCCATTAAAGGGGTCCGGTGCAGCCCCCGGTTGCTCTGTTTCATTGTCCGGAAAGACCCATCCCATGTGCTCGTCGCTTTCCTTTGTTCTCTCCCATATGGGTTTAACCGACTGAAATTGCACGAGTATTAACAAAACTGTTAACTGTTGAAGGTAGACCTGCCAAATACTTTTTTGTACAAAAACTATACTAATTTTACAAATTAAAAGGCTACAAGAATTCAGAAGTTGTAAGGGTACCGTGAAATGGATGGCCTTATCAAGTCCTTTGATCTTTAAACAGGCAAGGCACCTGGAGGCCCAAGGGCAAGCATACGAGATGTATAAATGATATCTTCCAGGCTGGGCTGGAAAAGTGGAGTTTGGGTCTCGTGAGATAAAATTACGAAATGTTGAAGGGCTTCTAATAAAGGCACCGGATTCCGACATTTCATCCAATGCAGAACGGGACATTCCACGAGTATGCTGCAATATTAACAAGCAATGGAACTCATTATCTTATACAGTTATATCATTCAGCAAGGCTCACACATTTGAGATTATATCTCAGGATGAAACTTAATACCATCATCAACCATCCTTCATCAATTTCCTAAACTAAGAGTCGAGAAAGAGAAAAAAAATCCAAAGTGGATAAACTCTATGTTTCTGTTTGATTGAAAAAAAATGAATAATTTTCTTTTAGTGTGGCAGGTAAATCGTAGCTTGTGCTGGTCAGTTTGCTTTCAAGAAATTATGACTGGAAACAAATGGAAGCAGGATCCGAACCTGAATCCACTACTATAGGGAATCAGTGCTTACCGTTGCACCAGCTCTTGACAGTTTAATTGCTTCTTCTCAAGACGCAATAATCAATCAAGAAACCAATATTCAATCATTTTCAAGGCTCTTTGCAAAGATAAAAATCAAAGCTAATACAAAACTTTAATTCTTTGGTTATCTGGAAAGAGGGCTAGATTGATGTATTTGACCTCAAACCTAGTTCTTGTCACATGCAAAATCGGTACCAATACACAGCGAATCTAACATCATCATTAATTAATAAGAAACACATATGAACATCAAAATCGAAATTCATATGAACATTGACCATTTAACCCTTTTCGTATGAGAACAGAGTGGCTAGAAAACTGGCTTGATCAAACCTAAAATCGTAAGTATAATATTTATTTCTTTCACTAAAACTTCTGGCAACAAATTTCTATCAGAATTAAACGTTTATCAGGCTCATCAACCAAACAACCAACTGATATCACACAGATTACGAAACCCTAATAGATTTTGAAGTGGTAAAGCAACATCAGGAGAAGAATCAAAGCGTAAATAGAAGATGAAGATTGAAGAAAACGAAAGGATCATACCTGAGTGAACGGTAACTTGAAGAAGGAAGCGATGGGAACAATTTTGAGTGCGATTTGGGTAAGAAGGAGATCATGAGTTCACTTCATCAATTCCTGTATCTTTTGAGTTTTCAAATGGTGTTTATTGTTACTATACGGATTGAATAAATAAAAAATTAATATAATAAAATTTATTAATTATAAAATAATATTTTAAAATATAATATTACTGAAATTATGTATTAGAAATGATTTTAAGTTATAAAATAGTGATATCAACTTTTTAAAACTTAATTTTTTTTCAAAAAAAATAAACGTTTTGTTCTAAAACAAACCGTATAAAATGTCATTTTTAAAAATTTTCTTATTATAACTCTTAAATTTAATTATTTTTGGTTTTAAAAAAAATAACTTTTTAAAAATACAAATTTTAAATTTCGTATTTTTTAAAAAAGTCTTATGCTTTAAATAATTTATTATTTTATAAAAAAATTATTTATTTAGAATAACATTAATAAATAGATCTCTTTATTAATTTATTAAATCTAAAAAAGTGTTAAATAGTATTATTAGTAATTAAGGTAATTATTTAATAGGAGAGAGAGGCGGGAAATTTTGGTGAGAATGATTGTGGTGTGACACGTGTCATCCCAGATACCTTTTATTAGAGTAGAAAGATAACTAGGTGTTAACCCCGCCGCGCGTTGCGGCGGCGTCGTATGTGATGCGATGTAGTATAAAATACAATCAATCCAAATCGTTTTTGTAATGTTTCTCTCTCTAACCCCCTATCTCTACTGTAAATCAAATGAACAAATCATCCCCTAAAAGAAAATAAATGGGGCCTAAGTAAACACCCATAAACATTTGTGGCAGAAATGAAAAGCAGAAAAAGTATACTGATCCCACCGACATCTTGTAACACAAAAAAAAGAGAAACAAAGAACTTGGCGCAGATGTCCGAAGACGACTGGCCAAGCGACGTCGCCGGAAACGGCAAGCCAAGCAACCTCGCCCTCCTCTGCCGGAAGCAGAACCGCAACCGGCCGAACTTGTGGCGGCGCAGATGTCCGAAGATGACAGGGCAAGCGGCGTCGCCGTAAACGGCAAGCCAAGCGGCCATCGCCCTCCGCCGGAAACAGAACCGCAACCGGCCAAACTTGTGGCGGCGCAGATGTCCGAAGACGACAGCGGCGGCGTCGTATGTGATGCGATGTAGTATAAAATACAATCAATCCAAATCGTTTTTAAACTAAATTTACGTCGAGACGTAAAATAACTCGAACTTATAGTGCGTCTTTCCCAAAAGCAACGTAAACGGTTAATAAAAAACCCAAACAAACCATCAAGTTTAAAAACGAAGTCTCAATCTAGGATGAGACAGATTCATCCAAAACCATTAACAAAAGAAAAACCTAGAACAAATCAAGTGAAATGAGCTCAACAAACCTTTATAGGAAAACCCCAAACACAGATCAAACCAGCAAACCATTAATCAAAGAAAACACCAAAACAGACCTTAGGTAAAATTAGCTAAAGATTGGTCTCAGATGAGCTAGGCTTTTCATCATCGACACACGTCTTCTCAAACAGCATCCAAAACCACAAATCAAAGAAAAACTTATAACAAACCATCAAGTGAAATGAGCTCAAGCTCAATCTCAGATGAGCTATATGATAAATAAAAAAGATAGCCGGAAGTAGAACCGCAACCGGCCGAACTTGTGGCGGCGTAAATGTCCGAAGACGACAGGCCAAGCGGCGTCGCCGTAAACGGCAAGCCAAGCGGCCATCACCCTCCACCGAAATAGAACCACAACCGGCCGAACTTGTGGCGGCGCAGATGTTCGAAGACGACAGGCCATGCGGCGTCGCCGGAAACGGCAAGCCAAGCGGCCATCGCCCTCCTCCGCCGGAAGCAGAACCGCAACCGACCGCCCATCTCTAATGTTTCTCTCTCTAACCCCCTCTCTCTATAAATGTTTCTTAGATTTCTTAGGGAAAAATTATTATTAGGAGAACTTTCCCATATCGGAGGAATTAAGAAAGAGTGTGGATGACATTTACATCGAACAAACAGAACTCAACAGTCCTTCACTGTAACATTATTATTAATATTAATATAAATATTAATATTATCATTATCATTAACACCACCCCACCCCCTGTGCTCAAGGCCTTCCCATCACACACACATACACACTCTCTTACTCCTCTCTTGTCGAAGTCAATGGAGGAAGACGATCCTGCTGCAACTCCGGTGACCAATGCCGCCGATCTACCCCCTTCTCCGACGACTACGACAGCGCATGCTCCACCCCCTTCGTCAGCGCTCCGTCGAGCCCCGGCCGCGGCCCCACCTCCTACGGCGGCGGCGGTGGTGGTTTCTTCTACAGTACTCCGGCGAGCCCCATCCATTTCATGCTCCATTCATCTTCTTCCTACATCGACTCCTCAAATTCACCCTCCGACACTCTTCTAGAAGGATGTTCAGGAGGCTTTGAGTTCGAGTTCACGACGAAGGAAGCTGCTGTAGGGGCTCCCCCGCCCGGATCGATGACCTCAGCCGATGAGCTGTTCTTCAACGGCCAGATCCAGCCGATGAAGCTCTCCTCGCACCTGCAACGCACAGAGGCCCGGTGATGGTGGTGATGCTCGCTGTTATTGATTAAAAAAAAATTAACCACCGACATAAGTTTTTAATATATATTATAATACAATGCATAGAGTCTTTAGGATTCAAAATCCAATTTCATTTAATCTAATTATATACTTTTAGCAATTACACCCTCTAAAAATCTTGAATCTCACCTGCAACTTCACCACCATCACTATCTTCATCTTCAACCTCAAGCTCTCATCAGTCATCACACCAACAACAATGGCGACCAAATCTTTGAAATCCAAGAAACCCCCATCGACCCCATCACCCCCAAAACAACCCTCATCAAACCCCTCAAGATCCTCCTCTCTTTCGTCCCATCTCGCCATGATCGAACTCAAACACAGAATCTTGACTTCACTCTCCAAACTCTCCGATAGAGACACCCACCAGATCGTCGTTGAAGACCTCGAACAGATCATCCAAACCCTAACCCCGATGGCATCACAATGCTGTTGAACTCACTCTACGACGCCACTGGCGATTCGAACAAACCTGCAGTCAAGAAAGAAGCAATTCGCCTCTTGTTCTTCGTGTGTGCGACCCACACTGATTCTGCAGCGACCCATTTGACGAAATCATTGCCCACATTGTGAAAAGGCTTAAAGATTCAGATTCGGGGGTGAAAGATGCGTGTAGGTGGTGATGCTCGCTTTTGTTGATTAAAAAAAATTAACCACCGACATAAGTCTTTAATATATATTATAATAAGTGTAACGTAAATAATAATCAACTTTGTATAATTCTGAATTAGGTAACTTAAATTTATTTATCTTTGTATACAGGATTAGGAATTTAACAAAATTAAAATTTAAATATTACTAGTTAATGTGTTTGGTTTGTATAAATCGTTGAAATTAAAATTTCAATTATATTATGATATGTTTGGTTGATAAAAGAGTTAAGAAATTGAATTTGAATGAATTTCCTTAAATTTTTTTAATTAAAGATTTCAAACTTCTTTCATCTTTTGAAGGAATTCAACTTGAATCTCCTTAATGAAAGAAACGATTGCCATTAAAAATCCACTGTTTTCACGACCGGATCGGACCCACCGGTCCGGTTAGCTATAGTTCGGTTTTGTCTGGTCGAACCGGCCGGTTCGTCCCGAACCGATAGTCTGACTGGGGAACCGGACCGGTTCGGACCGGATTTTTTTTTTGGATAAAACCGGGGTGTTGAACCACAAATTTATGTGTTAGATATACACATATAGTTAAGTTTTATATATAACTATAAAATACATATATAAATCATATATAAATTACTAATATTTGATTATTATATATATAACTATATATATAATAACTATATATAATTATGACGTCATCCGGTTTTTAAATCCAGTCTGACCACCAAACCAGTAAAGCGTCTGGTTTGAAGTACGATCCGGTTCTAAAAATATTGTAAAAATCGTCTTCGCCTCCTCCACCGACCACCTCGCCACCCCTATGTACAACATCCTCTAGCCCCACCAGTTACCGCCCCTGCCCAACGACGACGTCATTGCCGCCTCCACCAACCTCCATTGTTGCAGGCCCTACTAGCATTCGTCGATCGTCCAATACCATTTGACACTATGCCCAGCTCTCGCTCGCCGATGACCCCCCCCCCCCCCACACACACACACCGTTGCCGCCGACACCACTGGCACTGTCTCCTGCACCACATCACTGTCACTGCCCACATGCGACGACGCCGACAACCAACCATACTTGGTGCTGAAAACGGTTGTCTCCTACGAACGCACTGCCGTTGACAATCAACCATCGTCATCCAAGTCATTTTTGCCCATGCTCGAAGCGGGTGTTCTTAGCGAGGACGGTCTATTCTCGGTAGTTGGTGAGGGTGCGGTTAGCGGCGACGATCATCTGTCGTCATGCGGGTACGGTCGGTTGTGGATATGGTTGGTGGGGACAGTCGTTTGTCGACAACGTTCACGATCGGTGGATGCGGTCGGGTGTCAGTGCATGCGATCGGTTGCTAGCAGGCGAGATCGGTGACCGGGTTTGAATGTCGAAGGCGATAGCGACGACGATCAATGATATGTAACGATGATGATCAGTAGGCATGGAAATGGTGCTTGTTTAATGTGTGGTAATTTTAATTATTTTATGAGTGTTTTGTCACTAATTGCATTTAAAAATTAAATTCTTTTGATAGAATCCAATTCTCTTATATTTCATATCTATACAAATTTGCATTTCAAATCCATTTTTTTTCAATTTAAATTCCAACTCCAATATATTCCGCAACCAAACGCTTCTTTACATTTATTACACCTTATAACATTGCAAGAGTGGGGAAATTTTGAAAATTCGTTGACTATTTGTTGAAATTAAAACTTTTTTGGAGTATAAGTCGATTTCAAGGGTCTTTCTTGACAAAATTTTACATTATGAGCACCCACCTTTGCCAAAGCCGTCTAATCTTTTAGGGGCTCTTTGATAACATCTAAATCAGACTATTATCTTTTAGGGGCTCTTTGATAACATCTAAATCAGATTATTAATGGTTCAGATGTTTGAATGGTTTAATATTTAATGGTTCACACTGTTTGTTTCACGAGCAATATTTGAATGGTTCAGACATTTGTCTCTGAATAGTTAAGCATTATTATAATAATGCTGAATGATTAAAAGATCTAATGCTGAATGGTTAAAAGATCTAATGCTGAATGGTTAAAACCTCTTAAATTAATCAGACATTTGTCTTTGAATAGTTAAACGGCATACTAACTCTTAATAGTTCAAAAGTCTTAATAGTTCAGCACCTAATGATTCAGCCTCATATTGGTTCAGCATTAATTATTCGGAAATTATCAAACCGCCCTTGAGTGTTCAAAGCAAAGATTCATGGAGAAGTTTGTCTTGTAGCTAGAACTCTCCAACTTTTAACGTTTTTTTGAGAACACCCCCTATCATGTGAAAGTTCCCAGTAACGTAAAAGTACAGAGGTCTTGCAAGGCGGTCGTTGGGATCTAATCTTCTTGGCCGCGGGCGTGACATCCGCAGATAACAAGCAAACAGGAAGCACACAAACTTCATTCGATATCCGCAAATAACAAGCAAGAAACCTTGACGAGCAACTAACACAAAACAATAAACAAAAAACAGTACTACTAGAATAGTACATAAAAAATAGCAGGACTCAAAGTAAAAGCTTTGTTTTAGCATCTTTACCACATTTGTTGTTTAAGATCTCAATTTCTAAAATAAACATGAACCTGTTCATTGCTTAAATTCAAAATTTCACCCAAACTCTAATAAAACAAGTAGATAAAGCCAAAATCCGCAGCATGCAAAATTATCGGGCGGCTTGTGCCTGAGCATGTTCCAACAGCTGACTAACCAACTTGTAGGTACGACCTGAGAGTCCTTTTGTGTGGTCAATAAGCTGCTCATACCTGCGAAGAAAGATAAAAGTCAAGCATACATTGTTACACCGATGGCGCATGAAAGTACACAAAAATATAATTCTAATGCAACACCTCAAAGTGCTCATCATAAGATGGAAAAGTCGGGTAAAAGGATGAAACAGCAAAACTTTAATTCAACCCGAAGCAGGCCCAGCTGACCAGCCTACATCGTTTGTCCACTTCTTTTGAACTTATATTATCCAACTTATTTGGATAAATCATTATAGAACACCTAAAATCATTCGAAAGACACTTGGATTGACCTCCAACAAGTTTGGTCCATTTCGGTTTCGGGTAAGTTTTTATAACTTGATCAATTCCATGTGTTAAAATGGCACTTTACTTCAAGATAACGCAATAGATTGGCATGAACCTAGAGATTAACAGCATCATGTTTATGATTTATTTTTTGTACTTACACGTTGGGATGATGGGTTCCATAACAACAGTTCCGGTTTGGGTGTTGATTTTAGCATCTAGCTTTGAGGTTCGAATGAGATTCAAAATCCACCTTTCAGCATCTTCATAGTTCAAGTTTAGTTTCTCAGCAAGCACCCTGCAAATCAAGTAACAAACCCATAAAACAAGATTTAGAAATTTTCAGTCTCCATACAATGAGAGAATACAATGAAAGAAGTATGTACCCCATGTCAATGCGCTCATGTATTCTGCAGTAGGTCTCAAAAATAAAAAGACGAGCATTCTCAAGAAATTCATCCTTCAATGGCACAACTGTATAGTTGCTTTCTTCAACTCGTTTGCCCAAAAACGGGTCATTCATTATCACCTGCATGCACATTGTTCAGATTCAGCAAAATCCCTACTTTTATAATAACCAACAATGTACCTCTGAAACATTTTTGTTCTAAAAATAAATTCTTCAGCATATACATAATAGAAGAAACAAAAGAAAGCAGCTTACATCCTCACACTCTTTCATTTTCTTTTGAGCACCATCGAAGTCAAAATTTACATAAACACATGCCAAAAACTCTGTAATTGGATCTGAAAAGGAGTGTTGCTCTTGCTGAATGACTTTGATGAATTCTTTAAACTGAGGTCGTCTCTTCTTGTTGACAATGAATGCAGTAGCCAGGTAACGCAAGAGATGTGGAGCATTTGTTTGAATGGCATTTAAATACCTGAGAAGGGACATTTCATCAGTATATAGAGAAACTTCGGTATCAATGGTATAAAGACGTAGATGCAACAACTATCATGTACACTTCAACAAAAAAAAATTATATAGGTAAAAGACCATACTTATCCTGGTTAAACAAGTCGATGATTTGTGTTCTGCCATTATCATGGTTGAAGAAGATGAATAAACTCCAATGCATCAACCATATCCTACTTTGAACTTGATTCAATGAAGACGCAAAGTTCTGGAAGAATTTTTTTTTTCTCATTAGATTACTTTAAAAAAGACCAAATCATGAAATTACTAGAAAAGATATGCATGAAAAGAGAGACCTTGGAGTCTATTATTTCCTTCAAACGGTTGAGTTCTTCAAGGGCAATGTCCCAGTTCTGCATGAGTATTTCAGCTGCTAGCTTTCCCCATAAGGCACTAAGACTCCTTTCAGCATTGGTGCACAATGCCCGGTACTGATACAAGTAATCAGCTGCTCCTGAGTAGTTACCACACTCAAACTGAAATTTAGCATACTGATACAACGCTTCAATCTGCTCTGGACCAATCTGATTGGAACATAGATAATTATTAGTACACCAGCAAAACAAAAATGCAAATATGCAAAAAACATAACATCCATAACAGTGTCCAGACTCACATGAAAAATGTTTTGCACAACAAAATATGCACTACGCACGTATCACTAAACTCGTTAAATAGTTAGCACAATACCTTAATTCTAAAGACTGACCCATTAACCTCAAGTCAAGTAAAACCACGGTGATGAGGTACCTGATAGCGTTCAGTAAGCATCTGAAGGTTATACTGCTTGTCAGCCCTCAACTCCTGAACTGCATTAGGATTTTGCAAGAATGTGACCAATGGAGCTGCTGCCTCTTCCAAAGACTTCAATCTTGCAACTACCTCTACTCTCCTGTCCACCATATCTAACAACAAGTACCAACAACATAAAAAAAAAAAAATAAATAAATAAATAAATAAACCGTTGGTAAATTGCTGAACTAAAAACAGCCACTAATTATCCAGCTATATACACACACACGCATATACAAACATATAAAGCAAAGTATACACACCCATCCACACTGGCAAACTAGCCTGACTAGTGAATCCAAGTTCAAGAATAACGTAGATGTACCGTCTAACATATAAGTAACATTGTAAGAATTTCTCTCAAGTCAAATAACATTTTTTGACTTAGATGTCACTATACAATTATAAACTTCTTGAATAAAAATGATAATCAAACCAACTTAGTAACAGTCAATGTTCCACTTATACCATAACCAGTACCACTAGGATTTTACAAAGCAACATGATTTAACTTCAAAAAGTCAGCCTCTACTACCCTGTTCTAGACTGAATTGTATAATTCTTCTAGCAATACGACATTCCAAAACACTAATCCTACTAAGTCCCATAGTCGGCTAAAATTAACAATCCCCATGTTCATCAAAAGTGCAGCAGTTTACTTCAGAATTTAGATGCTATAAAGACAAGCCTTCTAAACTTCCACAAGATACCTCCTCACATACCTTAAACCTTAAGGTCAATTACTAAAAACTTAATTACATCGGTACTAAACTACAGATTTAAAGCAGCATCCATATAGCTGAAACCCACTAGGCTTAACAATATAATAAAAGCAACAACATTTGTTGTTGTCTCAACTGAGCGATTCAAAAGCACACATATCCCACGAACAAAACTCATACATAAACAGAAACGTATACTACCTTGAGGAACGTCTTCCGTGTGGTACAGCGACTTGTGAATATCCATGGCGTAGTCACCATATTAGTGTGTTCAAAAGCTCGATCTTAGCTTTAAGGATTTGATCGTTGGGATAAAGCTCGCGTTCTTGAGTGAATTCCAACAGCGGAAACACCAGATGGCGGTCGAGATTGGGAGCATTCGAGGTGTTAGATCGTATTCGCCATCGCCATGAATGAATGTTGAAGCTTTCTTCTAGGGTTTCCTTCGATCGAAGATTATGGATGGAGAGTAGTGATACGTTGTTGTATCGAGAAGATTTGGGGATTGTTGGTGCTAGGGTTTATGACTTCCATCTTTCCCCTTTTTACATTGTTTGCTTTTTGTTTGATTGTAATCAACTTTAGGACCTCTATCTTCTCAATGTTACATCTTACTTCTTGATCTTGCAAGGAAAAGAGAGAAAAATAACACACAAAAGGTTAAACCAAAAATATTATTTAGAAAACTAGGTTAGATTTAATGATCTAGAATTTAATCTATGCGTCGGTAATAAGTCATGGCGACAACTTAACTTTAAGCCGTTAAAAGCAATCGCACTGTATAATCATTACATAGTTACATTCAATTTTATTCGATTATACTGGTAATAATATTATGAAAAAATAGAAAATGTGTCTTCTTTGTTAGTGAAAACGATAAAAATCAAGTATAAATCTATAATGTTACTTGATATTACCTTGACATCGCCTCGTCGATTGTTAAATTCAATTTGCTTTAAAAAAACAAATTACATCATATGTACTAGCTTTATATTTTCTTCTGGTTTTTAAGAACCACATATGCTTATATGTTTTTTTCTTTTTTAACTTGGTGAACTCTTGCACATTTAATCCTTTTTGAACAACAATTCCATTGCTTATCGTTACATTTTTAGTCCCTCAAGTAGATAGGAGTTTACTATTTGTGTTAATTTTTTAAATAAACGGACACAGATGCATAATTTATTTAAATAAATGACCAAAGTTAGAATGGGCTTGCCACATAAATCATCCATGTAATTATCCTTAAAAAGTTTGTTAAGCTTTGTTTTAGAGAAATCATGGAAAATCGTTTGCCAAATGTATCGTATGTATATTTGTCCTACCTTATTATCAATTTTCTCTTAAAATGTATGTTATTTCATTTGTGAATTACATTCTCTATATAATAAATGAATCGATCCTCATGAATCGCCTATGTTCCGTAGCCGAAAAAATCAATTTGTAACAATGTGGGATGAAAACGACATTAGAAACAAAAAACATTTTTTTTTATAGAATTTGATGTAAATAAAGAAAACAATATTATTTTTTTATCATTGCATTTTCTTGTTCAAGCTGGGCGCCTACGTGACAACGCCTTGAGCCTATAGTACCTAGACACGAGGCGTTTATGTCGTTATCTTTGTATAACAATATCTACACTTTGAAATAGTTTACACCATCTCCGTGAACAATAGGTATTGTGGACATATCTCTAGGTTTCTATGTGTACCTTTGGACAAAGCACTTTCTCGGTGTCAATAAGTAGCAATTATATCAAGTACCATTGACATCACTAGCAAACGCTAGAAGAATTAACAAACTTAATGGCAATGAGAGTGAAACTGGAACAAAACAATGGTATCGTGTAACATTGCCAAATGCCAATAATACTAACTGAGCAAAACGAGTAAACCAATAGGCTTTTTGATATAGAGCATACAATAATTGCATCGTGTAACATTGCCAAATGCCAATAGTAATAAACGACCAACACAAGTAAATCAATAGGCTTTCTTGATAGAGAGCATAATACATGATAAACCACATTCAACACCCACAAAAGGTGCTTTGAAGTTCTTGTATAAAGATCTATCAAGTTGCATGACATGCTCTTGAATGTGATAATTCAACTGAAGCATGAAGACTTTCGAGAAACAGAACATGCCTACAAGAATCCATGAAAATGCTTACCGGTGCTTTTTGAAAGAAATAACCACACATCATTTAGGGGTGAGCAAAAACTGAACCATAACCAGAAAAAAAATTAACCAAAGACCGACCCAAATGATTGGTTATGGTTAAGTGCATCTCCATAGCCGACCCATTGGATAGTTTCGGTTTTGTATCCTTGGTTAACAGAGTTAACCGAAACCGAAAGAACCAAACCATGCATCTTTCCAAATATTCCCTGCATAACCAAGCTTGGAACGCCATAACGAACCTTTTTGCTGAAGAAACAAAGCAATACATTGGACAAATAACCAAACATAATCAAAACCGATCCATAAATGACTGAACCCTGCCATACGATAGCCCCCCTGAAATTCACTCATTCCAATATAAATTGTTTCGATCATCCAGCCAGAGTCAATTTCCACTTCGCTTGATCATTAATATTTAAAACTTAAAAATGCTTTAATAGAATTAGTTCAAATTCAAACCTAGTACTGTTTGATGAAAAAATAAGAAACCGCAACCAAATCTTTGAACTGGGATGCAGATTCTAGTTTTTGGGAAGCATATTCTATTATTCTACCAAATTGTGTCAATACCAAAAGTAAAACGCCTGATACAATAATACTTCAATAAAGAAAACAGGTTGCACTATTGTGCATAAACACACACCACATATATATATATATAATGTTATGTAAAGACTAGACATATTTTATTACTTCTGATACACACAATTAACATTGCTATGAGAGGTCAATATTTTCTAACACCAATACTTCCATGCTAAAAATATTACCATATTTTATACTATATGAATTTGTTACTATAGGGAAAATTGCAATTTTAATGTGCCTGATGCTAAACTTCATCACATGTGATAGATACTTTTTTATGTACATGCCTCCATAGTTGCTTACCTTAGAAGGTCTTACTAGTTTTGGAACAACTCTTTGCAAGTTGATTTAAAACCAGTTAGCATATGAACCGAATGATAAATACTGAGGAAACAAAGAGGGCCAACCTAGAAGTGTCAATAGACTGGATTAATCATCCAATTCATGATCAACTAAGGGGTGTTTTTGATAACGTCTGATTGAATAAGTGCTGAACCAGTAAGAGGTCTGAACCAGTAAGAAGTCTAAACCAGTAAGAGTTGAATCAATAAGTGTGTTTGGTTGTAAAAGAAAAAATAAAAATCTCATATAAAAACCTCTGATACTTCACAGCCCCAAACCTTTGATTCTTCACCCTTCTCCCTCACCCCACAACCCCAAACCATAGACCTACCATCGCCGATGAAGTTTTGACTGGAATCCGGCGATCTTCACCCTTACCGGCTAGATAATCCCCCGGCCACTGGTGCATCTTTCCAGCAGATCTCGCCGTGCATTCCCCCGACCAACAGCTTAAAAGCCACCTTTATCCGCCACATCCGCCAGACCCTCGAATCATTCCTCCAAACCCTCGAAACGACCTCGACTCGGTCCTCGAGACCGTCGAAATCGTTCCCCCGCCATGGCGAACCTGCAGGTATCGACCGGGTAGGAGCTTCGGTCACTCCACCTCCACGTCTGACGCGGGTCAGATTATGGTTGAGCTCTAATCGGGTAGGGGCTGACAGTAACAGAATTAACTAACAAAGTGCAATGACGTTTATTAAGTGAATTATCAAGTGATACCTCTAATACACACACTAATCACCTATTTATAGTGTTAGTAGAACTAACTATTTACACATGAAGTCCCTCTACTATAAAGACTTAACATATCCAACACTAAACATACAAATACAAGCTAGTACAAAGAATTACAATCTAACAATCATCCCCTTAATTCTTTGAATCCACCAACCCAAAAGCTTCTTCATTTCCACAACTTCATCCTTGGAAGAGCTTTTGTCGGTATATCAGCTCTTGTTCCTCACCACTTATATGCCTCACTACCACCATTCCTTTCTCTACACACCCACGAATATAATGGTATCTGACATCAATGTGTTTAGATTCCATGAAAAACAGGATTTTCATTAATTGCACAGATGATTTGTTATCCACATGCAGCATATAGGACCTATCTTCTTCCTGTAAGTTCTTCCAATAACTTCTCAACCATACTGCCTGCTGAGCTGCAGTAGTGGCAGCCATAAACTCAGCTTCACATGAGGATAAAGCCACTGTCTCTTGCTTCTGGCTTACCCAACTTACAGGTCCTTCACAATAGTAAAACACAATACCTGTAGTACTCTTCCCATCAGATTTAGTTGGAGCATGAGACGTCACTAAACCCAACCAACTCATTTACTCCACCATGCTTGTACCAAATCCCATTATCAACAGTACCCTTTAAGTACCTCAATATGTGCTTCACAGCTGCAATGAGATGTTCTTGGAGATTCCATAAACCTACTTGTGATTCCCACAGCATAGCACAAATCAGGTCTAGTCTATGTTAAGTACCTTAAGCATCCAATGACCCTTCTGTACTTTGTAACATCCACAATCTCATACTCTTATCTTACCCAGCTTTAAACTGGATCCATAGGAGTCTTTGTTGCATTACACTCCACATTTTTGATCTTCCAGGATCTTCTTAGCATAACCTGATTGACACAAGAAAATCCTATCACCTTCTTGTCTCACCTATTCCCAGATAATACTTCAACAGTCCAAGATCTGTCATTTCAAACTGGGATTTCATCATAGACTTAACTCCTCAGCTGCCCCAAAGTAGACCCTGTCACAATAATATCATCAACATAAACCCCCATTATCAGTGAACAGTATCAGACCACCTTCTGTATACAGCATGTTCCTGAGTGCACCTCCTAAACCCAAAATTCAACAAAGTAGCATGAAGCTTCTCATTCCAGGCTCTTGAAGCCTGCTTCAGTCCATACAAAGCTTTTATGAGCTGTACACCTTCTCTTGACAAGATTTCACAAACCCTCTGGTTGAACCACATACACCTCCTTTAAATCCCCATTCAGAAAAGATGTTTTAACATCAAGATGATGAACCTTCCAACCATTGTTGCAGCCAATGCCATGATCATTCTAACAGTCTCCAACCTTGCCATAGGGGCAAAATACCTCCTATAATCAATACCATACTCTGCACATAGCCTTTACTACAACCTGGCCTGTGCCTTGTAACTGCCCCCTCTGCGTTCCTTTTAAGCTTGAAAAGCCATTTCAATCCAATTAGTTTCACCCCATTGGACATTGAACTAACTACCAAATCCCATTCCACTCAATGCTATCAAGTCATCTTGCATAGCCTTCCTCCATTCTGGCTTATCTTAGCCTGCTCAAAACAAGTTGGTTCCCTCATCAACAAACAGTTCTGATTCTTCAAACCAGGAGGTTCAAAAGGGATTGCTGTTGGATATCTGTTTGCTGAACACATCTTCCATACTTTAAATCCCTTGAAGGAGTGTCATCATAAGTTGATCTGGGATCAGATCATCATCAGAGGTATTCTCCTCATGTACACCCCTGAATCCTGAAACATGATCAGTTTCAGGACCCATAAAATCACCATCAGCCCCTTGAATACCATCATCATCAGGGGAATTAGAAACCTCAGCCTCATCCAAAGAACCATGACTCTGCACAATGTGAGTCACTGACACTCCAAAGTCAGCATACTTCTGTCTTGGTTGATCATGCTTATCATCTTCCCAATTCCAAGGTACTCCTTCTTCAAACTTTACATCTCTACTGACCATAACTCTACCTTTATCTGGATCAAACATTCTGTTGGTATGGAGCCTGGTTCTATGCCCAGATGAACCATAGGTTTACTTCTATCCTCCAACTTTCTGATCTGAATGTTTGGCACTTTCACATACCCTTTGCACCCAAAACACTCTCAGGTGTTTCAACTTAGACTTCATTATACAGACTCTCATAGGGGGTAATTCCATCCAAAGCCTTAGTTGGACTTCTATTCAGCAGGAAGACTGACTGTCTTACTGCCTCAGTCCACAAATACAAGGGCATATCCATTGCCTTTAACATAGATCTCACCATGCCCATCACAGTTTGATTCCTCCTTTCCACCACCCATTTGCTGTGGAGTGTATGGTGCTGTCAAGAACCTCTTATCTTCAATGCATAGTTGCTCAAAAGTTCCTGAAGTGAATCCCCCCTCTATCAGTCCTCAAAGCCTTAAGTTTGAACTCAGTTTCCACCTGAATCTGAGCTTTAAACTGCTGAAAGGCTGTAGGTGCTGGTCCTTAGACTTGAGTATATACACCCACATGTATCTTGAGCAATCATCTACCAGCAGCATGAAATACTTGTTCCAGCAGGTGTAGGTGGTTCTAAGGGACCACACAAATCTGCATGGATAAGTTCCAATGGGACTTTTGCTCTGAAGTTGCTAGACCAGGAAAGGACTGACTCCTGTGCTTTCCTACTAAGCAACTCTCACCACAGTTGCGACTTATGATTAATTTGGGCATACCTCGACCATGCCTAACCTGGACATTTGATTAATGGCCTCTCAAAAATCAAATGACCAAGCCTAGCATGCCATATCCAGGCGGTGTCATTCATCACAATCAATAGACACTTAGGTGTTGCAACCTGTAAATGGATCTTGTACAACCTGTTTTCAGACTTCTTCACCCTCATCAGGGTTCTTCCATCGCTTTCATACACCACAAGAATCCATTCTCATTAATATCCTACAGCCCACTTCATCAAGTTGGCCTAGGCTTAGGATGTTACTCCTCAATGCAGGTATGTAGTACACATTTGTGTACTCTGTGTGTCTCCATTCTTGCACTGGAAACAGATTGAACCTCTTCCTTTGATAACAACCACTGATCCATCCCCAAACTTTACTTTTCCTATGACACCTTCATCAAGATCAGTGAAGTGGGAGTGGATGCCAGTCATGTGGTTACTGGCCCATTATCAAAATACCAGGAGCAAGTATCCCCTCTGTGGCAATCTTTTGGGGAACACCCCCTGTTCCTCCAATAGACCTAAGTCTTTTGAGAGTTTGCCATCAACAAGGTAGGTTCCTGGTCTTCTTGGCCCGTGCAAGATGTGCTTCCTGTTCTCCTCTCCTAGGAGCCTTGCATTCACTTGAATAGTGCCCTAACTTATCACAATTATAGCACCTTATGCTCCTCTTATCTTTCTTGTTAGCATTTCCAATTCTTCATAATTCTCAGGGTTGGATTCCCTCCCCTGCCCTTTGTAAACCTTCCTCCATGGTTTAAAAAGCGTTCGAGGCGTACGCCTCGAGGCGCGCCCGAGGCGAAGCGGGTTAAAACCGCATATGAGGCGGCGCCTCACATGTATAAGAGATACGTAGCCACATGTGGTGAGGCGGAACACAGGCGGCCGAGGCGGTTCGAGGTGTCGAGGCGCGTGCGTTTTGAGCGGGTACCCCAAAATTAGAAAAATACAATTATAAAAATACCCCACCGTAAAATAAAATAAGCGTGTGAAGGGGAAACCCTAATTAGAGCAGAGCAGCATCATCAATCTGGAGCAGCATCATCAATCGCAAACAGCAGCATCAATCGCGAACCCTAATTAGCAGTCGCGAGCAGCATCATCAATCGCGAACCGTAACAGCAACATCATCGCGAAACCCTAATTAGCAGCATCAATCGCGAACAGCATCATCGCGAGCAGCAGCATCAATCGCGATGGCTAGTAAAGGTGCAAGGAAAGATCCGGCTTGGAAGTACGGGGAAGAAATTGAGGTACACCGCAAAGGTAGCAAAAAGGGTTACAAGTATGTTTTAGACTTTGTGATACGTTGTGTGTGATGACTTTTAAATTTGATGATGATTTGCTTAAGAATATGCTTGTTTGATGTTCTATTATTTTATTTTTATACATATATATTTTTCTATTTATTTATTATTTCCGCCTCGGGTATACGCCTCGTTTCGCCTCGAGGCTACGCCTCGTGAGGCGTAGACAAAAAGCCTCGAGGCTCGTTTCCGTACTTTAAACCTTGCCTCCTCTCCCTCTGCCTCTGGCTTTGTTATCACTGGTGGCATTACCCTCTGGTAATCAGTTTCGGACTCATTCTTGTCCTTTTGCCACTCAGCTTAGTCAGGAGAAGCTGACCAGATGGGTTCTTACTTTGTGTCACTGGCCTCAGCCTTTCCTCATAGGCCTTCAAACGCCTAACCAGTTCCTCAAACGGCATCTTCTCTAGATCAAAAAAATGCTCAATGTTGCCATAATTGGCAGATACCTTTCAGGTGCAGCCTTAAGACCTTTCAACTTGCTTCACATCTGGATTACAGTCCCCAGAGCTCTGTATCTTGAAATTAACTCTCCCATCTTCCCAGCGAACTCATCTATTGAACTCATTTTCCCCCATGCCCAACATTTCAAACTCATGATCTAGTGTTTGAATCGGGCCTGCTCACTCTTCTCCCCTACATACCTTTTCTTCAAGGCATCCCAGACATCTTTCGCAGTCTTGAATGCAGCCACTTGCATCAAGACATCTTCTTGGTAAAGACTGGAGATGAAGGGCCCTCGCCTTCTTGCCAGTTTCACATCAACTGGGCGGTACCAGGGGTTCTATGGCATCCCAGATTCCCTGGGCATCCATAAAAGCTTCCATATTAATTGACCAGGAAGTGAATCGTCGGGGTTAGCATCGGGATCGTGAACGAAATGGAGTCGCTGTATCTTTCAGCAAAACCTGTGCACGCGATCTGCCATCGAGTTCACTTCAGAGTCTTGAATTGGGGTCAATTTCGCAGATGATCAGATCTGACGAATCAATTACAATCACCGATGATTGTAATCGAAAGTTCAAGAATTGATTCCAATGGGATTCAATTCGGTCCGACGATTCGAACCGAGCGGGAGATCAAGATCGATCGAGAGAGAAGAGGTTTTGGATCG